>PVIY010019269.1:30540-46224 GCA_004026745.1 Myrmecophaga tridactyla
GGGGGGGGGGGGGAGGTGAAGCCCAACTCAGGTGGAATCCTTCCCTCAAGGAATTCAGACACCAGGGCTTGGTAATTTGAAGCCATTAAAACCAGCCTACAACCTCTCCTCTGTCTCCACCATGCCCCTAGCAGGGGGAGTACAGCAAAGTTAAAGGTACTGCATCATCTTATGCTGGTGGGACCTGCAGGCAGACAAGCACCACATACTGGGCAGGATAAGAAAAACAGAGCCCAGAGACTTCACAGGAAAGTCTTTCAACCTGCGGGTCTCACCCTCAGGGAAAACCAACGCAGGTGATTCTTTCCTCCTGATAGGAGGCCACTTTGGTCTGGGAAAATCCGGCTGGGGTCTATAATATCTAAGTAGACCCTCCTAAGGGTTGGGGGGGGGAGGCACCACACAAGCAGGGCAAGAAACAAGAAAACAAGAGCTGAAAAATTCTCCTCTGTTAAACAAAACTTAAGCTAGAGGTCCAGATAAAGCTGAACTGAATGTCAAAGAACAGACAGACAACAAATTCATCCAGCAAGAAAACCCTAGGTAAAAAAAGTGAAAGCAATCTCTAGAATAAACTAATTAAGGTAATTAAATGTCTAGATGCCAGCAAAAAATAAATCACACTAGGAAAATTGAAGATATGGCCCAGTCAAAGCAACAAACCAATAGTTCAAATGAGATACAAGAGCTGAAACAATTAATTCAGAATATACGAACAGACATGGAAAACCTCATAAACAACCAAATCAGTGAATTGAGAGAGGATATAAAGAAGGCAAGGAATGAACAAAAAGAAGAAATTGAAAGTCTGAAAAAACAAATCACAGAACTTATGGGAATGAAAGGCAAGGTAGAAGAGATGAAAAAAACAATGGAAACCTACAATGGTAGATTTCGAGAGGCAGAACATAGGATTAGTGAACTGGAGGGTGGAACATCTGAAATCCAGCAAGAAAAAGAAAATATAGGGGGAAAAATGGAAAAATATGAGCAGGGACTCAGGGCATTGAAAGGCAGTATGAAGCGCATGAATATACGTGTTGTGGGTATCCCAGAAGGAGAAGAGAAGGGAAAAGGAAGAGAAAAACTAATGGAGGAAATTATCACTGAAAATTTCCCAATTCTTATGAAAGACTTAAAATTACAGATCCAAGAAGTGCAGCATACCCCAAACAGAAAAGATCCAAATAGACATACTCCAAGACATTTAATAATCAGAATGTCAGAGGTCAAAGAGAAAGAGAGGCTCTTGAAAGCAGCAAGAAAAAAGCAATCCATCACATACAAGGGAAGCCCAATAAGACTATGCACAGATCTCTCAGGAGAAACCATGGAGGCGAGAAGACAGTGGGATGATATATTTAAATTATTAAAAGAGAAAAACTGCCAACCAAGAATTCTATATCCAGCAAAACTGTCCTTTAAAAATGGGGGAGAAATTAAAACATTTCCAGACAAAACATCACTGAGAGAATTTGTGACCAAGAGACCAGCTCTGCAAGAAATACTAAAGGGGGCACTAGAGACAGATATGAAGACATGAGAGAGGTGTGGAGAAGAGTGTAGAAAGGAAGACAATGAGTAAAGGTAAAAAGAAGGAAAATTAGATATGACATATAAAATCCAGAAGGCAAAATAGTAGAAGAAAGTACTACCCACGCAGTAATAACACTGAATGTTAATGGATTAAACTCTCCAATCAAAAGACATAGTCTGGCAGAATGGAATAAAAACAGGACCCATCTATATGCTGTCTCTACTCAAAGGACATGAGGGCAAGGACACAAATTGACATTTACACACCAATGTTTATAGCAGCATTATTTACAATTACCAAGAGATGGAAGCAACCAAAATGTCCATCAACAGAAGGTTGGCTAAACAAACTGTGGCATTTACATAAGATGAGATATTATGCAGCTGTAAGACAGAATAAAGTTATGAAGTATGTAACAACATGAATGGACCTTAAGGACATTATGCTGAGTGCGATTAGCCAGAAACAAAAGGACAAATACTGTATGGTCTCACTGATATGAACTGACATTAGTGAATAAACTTGGAATATTTCATTGGTAACAGAGACCATCAGGAGATAGAAATAGGGTAAGATATTGGATAATTGGAGCTGAAGGGATACAGATTGTGCAACAGGACTGAATAGAAAAACTCAGAAATGGACAGCACAATATTACCTAACTGTAATACTATTATGCTAAAACACTGAATGAAGCTGCATATGAGAATGATAGAGGGAGGAGGGCTGGGGCATAAATGAAATCACAAAGAAAGATAGACTATAAAGATTGAGATGGTATAATCTAGGAATGCCTAGAGTGTATAATGATAGTGACTAAAGGTACAATTTTTAAAAATGTTTTTGCATGAGGAAGAACAAAAGAATGTCATTACTACAGTGTGCTGAAAATAGATGGTAATTAATATTTTAAAATTTCAACTTCTGTGTGAGACTAAAGCAAAAAATGTTTATTTGGTACAAATTTATACTTCGACTAGTGCATCTCCTAATATAACTTATGTAGATAGTTGGTTGAACACCTTATGTACATGGAACTTTGTATAGGACATGAGATTTTGTTGGTTTGTCCAGGTGATGCCCTGATGAATCCCAGAGTGATTTGATCAGTGAGTGGAAAAGTATTTGCAAAGTCCCCTTCGGGGAATGATGGGAACTGGGGAAAACTCAACTTCCCCAAGTTGAATTCTTGATATTCTCACAAGCAGTGTGGGCAACCAAAGCTATACAAACCAGTCTTGGGGTTTGTTCATATGAAACATAACCCCACAAAGGATAGGTCAAGCCTACTTAAAATTAGGCCTAAGAGTCACCCCCAGGAGAACCTCTTTTGTTGCTCAGATGTGGCCTCTCTCTCCAGCCAACACAGCAAGCAAACTCACCACCCCACCACCCCCATCTACATGGGACATGACTCCCAGGAGTGTGGACCTTCCTGGCAACAGAAATCCCAGAATGAGCTGAGATTCAGCATCAAGGGATTGAGAAAAGCTCTAGAATGAGCTGAGACCCAGCATCAAGGGATTGAGAAAAACTTCTCGATCAAAAGGGGAAGAGTGAAATGAGACAAAGTGTCAATGGCTGAGAGATTCCAAACAGAGTCGAGAGGCTATCCTGGAGGTTATTCTTACGCATTAAGTAGGTATCACCTTGTTAACCACGATGTAATGGAAATGTAGAGCTGTGTTCCAGTAGCCATGTTTCTTGATGATGATTGAATAATGATATAGCTTTCACAATGTGACTGTGTGATTGTGAAAACCTTGTGTCTGATGCTCCTTTTATCCACCTTATCAACAGACAAGTAGAACATATGGAATAAAAATATATAATAGGGGAACAAATGTTAAAATAAATTTAGTTTGAAATGCTAGTGATAAATGAAAGTGAGGTGTAAGGAGTATGGTATGTACAATCTTGTTTTTTTTTCTCTGTTATCATTTTATTTCTTTCTGTTGTCTTTTTATTTCTTTTTCTGAATTGATACAAATGTTCTAAGAAATGATGACTATGCAACTATGTGATGATATTGAGAATTACTGATTATATATGTAGAACAGAATGATATGTTAATGTTTTTGTTTGTTCTTAATTTTTTTAATTAATAAATAAATAAATTTTTAAAAATTGATGGACCTTTAGCTAGGTTGACAAAAAAAGAGAGAGAGAGAGGGTGCAAATAAATAAAATTAGAAATGGAAGAGGAGACATAATCACTGATCCCACAGAAATAAAGGAGGTAAGGATAGGATACTATGAACAACTATATGCTAACAAACTAGACAACATAGAAGAAATGGACAACTTTCTAGAAAGGCATGAATAACCAGCATTGATTCAAGAAGAAATAGATTACCTCAATAAATCAAAAATAACTAAAGAGAATGGATCAGTCATCCATAAGCTCCCCCAAAAAAGAAAAGTCCAGGACCAGATGGCTTCACATGTGAATTCTACCAAGCATCCAAGAAAGAATTAGTACCAATCTTGCTCAAACCCTTCAAAAAAATTGAAGAGGAGAGAAAGCCACCTAACTCATTCTATGAAGCCAACACCACCCTAACACCAAAGTCAGACAAAGATACTATAAGAAAGAAAATTACAGATCGATCACTCTAGTGAATATAGATGTAAAAATCCTCAACAAAATACTTGCAAATCTAATCCAACAGCACATTGAAAGAATTATACACCAGGACCAAGTGGGATTTATTCGAGCTATGCAAGTCTGGTTCAACATAAGGAAATCAATTAATGTAATACACCATATCAACAATTAAAGCAGAAATATCATGTGATCATATCAATTGATGCAGAAAAGCATTTGAAAAAATTCAACGTCCTTTTTTGATGAAAATATTTCAAAGGATAAGAATAGAAGGGAACTTTCTCAACATGATAAAGGAAATATATTAAAAACCCGCAGCTAACATCATCCTCAATGGGAAAAGACCGAAAGCTTTCCCTCTAAGATAAGGAATAAGACAAGGATGCCTACTGTCACCATTGTTATTCAAGATTGTGCTGGAAGTTTGAGCCAGAGAAATTAGACAAGAAAAAATTATAAAAGGCATCCAAATTGGAAAGGAAGAAATAAAACTCTCATTGTTTGCAGATGACATGAAACTGTATCTCGAAAATACAGCAAACTACTAGAGCTAATAAATGAGTACAGAAAGTTGCAGAGTACAAAATCAATGCTTAAAAATCAGTAGTGTTTCTATACACTAGTGATGAGCAATCTCAGAAGGAAGTCAAGAAAAAAATTCCATTGACAGTAGCAGCCAAAAGTATCAAATATTTAGGAACAAATTTAACTAAGGATGCAAAAGACCTATACACAGAAAACTACAAGAAAATGCTAAAAGAAATCACAGCAGACCTAAATAAATGAAAAGTCATACCATATTCATGGGTTAGAAGACTAAAGACAGTTAAGATGTCAATTCAACCCAAATTAATTTATATATTCAATGTCAAAAAAACCAATTAAAATCCCAATAATTTACTTCACAGAAATAGAAAAAAAATTAACCAAATTTGTTCGGAAGGGCAGGGTGCCCTGAAGAGCTAAAACTATCCTGAGAGAGAACAGTGAAGTGGTAGGTCTCACACTACCTGACTTTAAAGCGTATTATGAAGCTACAGTAGTCAAAACAGGATGGTACTGGCATAAAGAGAGATATATTGAACAAAGGAATGGAATTGAGTGTTCAGAAATAGACCCTCTCATCTATGAACAATTGATCTTTGATAAAGTAGTCAAGCCAACCCACTGGGATAGAGCAACCTCTTCAATAAATGGTGCTATGAGAACTGGATATCCATAGGCAAAAGAATGAAAGAGGATGCATATCCCATATCCTACACAAAAATTAACTCAAGATGGATCAAAGACCTAGATATTAGAACTAAGACCATAACACTTTTAGAAAAAAATGCAAGGAAATATCTTATAAATCTTGTAACAGGAGGCAATTTCCTAGACCTTACACTCAAAGCATGAGCACTGAAGAAAGAAATAGATAAATGAAATTTCCTCAGAATTAAACACTTTTGTGCACCAATGAAGTTTGTCAGGAAAGTAAAAAGGCAGCCTATGCTATGGGAGACAATATTTGGATACCACATATCAGATAAGGGTTTAGTATCCAGAATATATAAAGAGATTCTTCAACTCAACAACAAAAAGACAAATAAGCCAATATAAAAATGGGCAAAAGGCATAAACAAACACTTCTCAGAAGAAGAAATGCAAATAGCTGAAAGGCACATGAAAAGATGATCAACTTCTCTGGCTGTCAGGGAAATGCAAATCAAAATCACCATGGGAAATCTGACACCCACTAGAAATGGCCATTATATATTAAAAAAAAAACAACCACAAAACAAGTGCTGGAGAGGATATGGAGTAAGGGGCACACTTACCTACTGTTGGTGGGAATGTAAAATCGTACAACCACTGTGGAAGGAAGTTTGGGGGTTCCTCAGGAAGCCAAGTATAGAATTGCTATATGATCCAGCAATCCCATTACTAGGCAAAATTCAGAAGAACTGAAGTCAAAGACACAAATATACATTTGCACACTGATGTTTGTAGCAGCATTATTTACAATTACCATGAGATGGAAACATCCCAAACATACATCAGTGGATCAGAGACTAAACACGCTGTGATACATACACATGATGGAATATTACATAGCTGTAAGACGGAAAAAAGTCATGAAGCATGTAACAATGTGGATGTACCTTGAGGACATTACACTGAGTGAAATTAGCCACAAACACAAGGACAAATATTGTATGGTTTCACTAATATGACCTAATATTAATGAGTGAACTTGGAGAGTTGAAGTTGAGAGCACAGGTTATGGGTGGGCCACAGTGGCTCAGCAGGCAGAGCTCTTGCTTGCCATGCCAGAGACCTGGGTTTGATTCCTGGTGCCTGCCCATGCCAAAATAAAAAAGAATACAGGTTATAAAGAGATAGAAATAGGGTAGAGATTGGGCATTTGGTGCTGAAGGAACATAGATTGTGCAACAGGGCTGACTGTAAAAATTCAGAAATGGATAGTAAAATACTATCTGATTATAGCACAATAACATAAGTACACTGAATGAAGATGAATGTGAGTATGATTGAGGGAGAAGTGTTGGAGGCATGTATGATAACAGAAGGAAAGTTATGCATAAAGACTGAGATAGTATAACTTAGGAATGCCTAGAGTGGACAATCATGGTGATTAAATGTACAAGTAAAAAAAGTTTTTGCATGAGAAAATACAAATTAATGTCAACATTGCAAGGTGTTGAAAATGATTGGTATACAGGAAAAAGTACAATGAAGGATCTATAGTCAACATTAAATTGTATTATGCTTCCACTGAATGTAACAAAGGCATTATGCCAAAACTAAATGTCAACAGGTGGGGGCACAGGGACAGGGTATAGATTCTTTGTGGAAGAAAAGGAAATGTCTTCAGATAGATTATGATGGCAAAGGCATGTCTATTTACTTAGGTTGGATTGTATGATGTGCGAACAAAAGCGTTAAAAAATGAACAGAGAGGGAGACCCAGGTTTGAGTACCGGACCATGCACTCAAAAAAAAAAAAAAAAAAAATCAACAGAGAGAAGCAAGTGCTAGAGAAAATGGAGAGAAAGAGATGTACCTATTCACTATCAGTAGGGAAACTGAGAGGTGCAGCCTTTTGGAGGGCAGTATGGTGGTTCACAGGAGGCAGTATGGTAATTGCCATATGATCCTGCAACCCCATTGCTCAGTATAAACCTAGACGAACTAAGTGTGGGGACATGAATGGACATTTGCACACTGTTTATGGTGGCAGTGTTCACAATGGAAGGAGGTGGCCAAAGGGATGGAGGTGGCCAAAGATTCACAATGGATGGAGGTGTCCAAAGGGTGTAATGACTGAGGAATGGAAGGAGGAACTGTTGTGTATACATACAATGGACTACTGAGTGGCCACAAGAAGAAATGAAATTGTGAGGCATGCAACTAGGTGAATGAACCTTAAGGACTCTATGTTGAACGAAATGTCAGAAATAAAAAGACAAATATTATCATGCCTCACTTATATGACTAACTATAATATAAAAACTTGGTGAACTGAAATCACGAGCATGGGCTATCAGGTTGGAACCTATTGTAATCTAGAGTCCTAGATTGTAAATTCATATAGCAGTCATATATATTCAGGAGTTGTAGCTGTTATTTCTGAATTCTGAAATACTGAGCTGTTTGTGCATAACCTGGTGGTTCCCAGAAACTTGGTTTCTTTGAGTGACACCTGATACTCAGAGCTCTGAAGCCATAAATCAGCAGTACTCCATACAGAAACTGTTTAAAAAGTTGAAAAAGGGATCAGACTTCATCTAGAGATATGAATGAAGCTGATCTGGATAGGACTGGGATGCATCAAAATAAAAGATGAAGGATGATATCATCCACATTTTAAAACTTCAACTTCTTTGTGAGACCAAAGGGAGAGATGTTTAGTTGGTGCAAAATTTATATTTTGGGTAGCACATTACCTAATTTAACTTGTATGGTCAGTTTTGTTGAAAACCATAAGTATATGGAATCTTGAATAAGGTGCGATGTAGGTTTGTCCAGGTTAGTGTGATGCCCTGATATACCACAGACTAATTCGGGCAGTGAATAAAGTATTTGCAAAGTTCCTTTGGGGGAATTGGGAGAAAGGAAGAAATATTCACTTTCCCCATTTGGAGAATTCCTGATATTCTCACAAGCAGTGGAGACAACAAAATCAATAGGCTGAACCTTCAAACTTGGGGTTTGCCCTTATGAAACTTATTCCTGCAAAGTCTACTTAAAATTAGCCATAGATGTCACCCCCAGAGAACCTCTTTTGTAGCTCAGATGTGGCCACTCTCTCTAAGCCTAAATGGCAGGTGAACTCATTGCCCTCTACATACATGGGACATGACTCCCAGGGGTATAAATCTCCCTGGCAATGTGAGCAAGAACTCCTAGGATTTACCAGGACCCAGCCTCATGGGATTGAGAAAGCCTTCTTGACCAAAAGGGGGAAGAGAGAAATGAGAAAAAATAAAGTTTCAGTGACTGAGAGATTTCAGAGTTGAGAGGTTATTCTGGAGGTTATTCTTATGCATTAAATAGATATCATTTTTTAGTTTATGGTGTATTGGAGTGGCTGGAGGGAAGTACCTGAAATTGTTGAGTTGTGTTCCTTTAGCCTTGATTCTTGAAGATGACTGTATAACGATACAGCTTTTACAATGTGACTGTGTAATTTTGAAAACCTTGTGTCTGATGCTCCTTTTATCCAAGATATGGACAGATGACTAAAAAACTATGGGTAAAAAATAAATAAATAATGGGGGGGTGAAGGGTAAAATAAGTTGGGTAGATTGAAATACTAGTGATGAATGATAGGGAAGGGTAAAGGTATGGTATGTAGAAGTTTTTTCTTTTTTCTTTTATTTCTTTTTCTGGAATAATGCAAATGTTCTAAAAATAATAATAACGATGAATTTACAACCATGTGATGATATTGTGAGTTATTGATGTACAAATGTATGCATATGAAGATTTGTCAATAAAAATATTTAAAAAAAAAAGAAAAGAAAAGAAGGGAAAAGTGGCACAATGTGAATTCAGAGAGGGAGAATGGATCATTCAGGGTCTCACAGGCAGTATTAAAAGTTCCAATTTTTGTCCTAAGAGCAGTGAAAATCACTCAAGATCTTTAAGCAAACAAGTGACCTGATTATATGAGGACATGCTGGAAAGTAGGGACCACATCATGGAGGGACTTGCAGTGTCATGTCAAGGAGTCAGTAATTAAGGTAATACCTGAGGTATAAGGTATGTGCTTTTCCTAAATTTCTAGATTTCAATTTCTGTTAAAATTTGCCATGCGGATTTATAACCATGGAAACCATGTTTTGAATGGGAAAATATGCCTTTACATTAAAAGTATACATATCTCTATTTTGAGAAGCTAAACAAAAAAATTTCACTTAAATTTCAAAACAAATAATGGCTCACAGAAAGTCATGAATGTCTGGCAAATATAAATGTTTTTTAAGATAGGTGTTTCTTCTCATTCATTACTGTTTTTCTAACAGCTTGCTGTAAACTTAATCTTAAGCTAACTTTATCGTGCAACCTAAATTTTATGCTGTGTTAAATTGCATCAAGAGATATAGCACAGCTCCTGGTTTTGCTACATTCTTTACCATGGAAAAATCTAATCAGCATGTGCAGTGTAAAAAGGTGTGAGCAGGCAAACAGACAGGCATATTTTGTTTTGCTAAGGTATTGCAGCTGATAGGGAGTAGTAACGACAGTAGAAAAGGATACAGGTCTAGAGTCATTCAGTCACTCAGAAAATTTGAATTGGGAGTCTACTACAGATCAGACACTGGGCCAAATTCTGAGAGAACAACAGGCTACAAAATGCTCCCCCCTGACTCCACGGAGTTTGTTGTCTAAGGCAGTGCTTTATAAAGGAGAGTCTGAAGACTCCAGGGGTGCTTGTTAAAAATCCCTAACCCCAGACCAAATAAACCAGAGTCTCTAGAATTTGGGCCTCTAACAAGCTCCATGGATGATTTTTAAGGATATAAAGTTTGTGGGGGGTTTTTTGTTTGCTTGTTTGTTTTTTTGCATGGGCAGGCACCGGGAACCAAACCCGGGTCTCTGGCACGGCAGGCGAGAACTCTGCCCGCTGAGCCACCTGGCCCACCCAGGATGTAAAGTTTGAAAACCATTTCTGTGTGATATTAAATGAAGTGCTTTCTTTATTAGCCTAAGTACATATTTTATCCTGTACATGATGGTGAAGATATGGAAGGACTTTAGGGAAGATTTTATCATAACCAGGACAATTACATAAGAAGTGCAATTGTGATTGTGAGGATGATTTTTGGAAAAGAAAAGAAAGAAATAATTGCAAGAGTCTATTTGCTTAGTCAAGGAAAGATAATAAGCACCTGATCTGAAGTAGTAGTAGTAGATAGAAATAAATATAAAAATATGACCACAATTAAGGTGGTAAAATTAATGGAATTTGATGACATATATGAAAGGTGAGGAAAAGAGTGATCATAAAGATGACACACAAATTATCCTGTTGGATTTAGTCTATGAAAGGTAATGTCTATTAAAAGAAGAAAAAAGGAACAAGTTTGAAAAAAAAAAGAAAGTTGTTCAATTTTGCTTGTTTGCATTTGAAGAACCTATGAGATATCCACTTAGAAGTCTCTGCAGAGACGTGTATAAATCTTCAGTAAAACATTAAGGGTCATTCTGGTATCTGTCCTGTAACTATTTGTTGAAGAGTGCTTTGAAAGCTATTGCTTTTTTATTTCTTTGCTTTGTATATATGTCATACTATACAATAAAAAAGTTAAAAACAAAAAGGTTAAGTCTTGCTTGAAATACAGGCTTATAAATCATTATCAACTAGGTAGTATTTGAAAACAAAGAGGTAAAATAAATACAAAATTTAAAGATTAAGTAAGATGAATTCCAAAAGACATAACTATTTTCATTATTTGACAATGAAAAGTACCAAAATAAATCTTCCTAACTGCAAAATCCAATCCTCTCTCTCAGACTCAGTGGTCAGGAGCCCTACTGGCATTGGTACACCTGCCTTATTTTCCATATTAATATAGCAGCTTTTCATGTCATCTTCATTTTTCTCTTTTAGTAACTACATATAGAAGAAATCCAATAAATAGGTACTTCCTGACTGAATGAATTAAATAAACAAAATGTCCCAGATTTGGAGTCAGAGATGCCAAAGATGGACATCTGATGTGATATGTGTGCTGAACGGAGGTATTTTGTGTACCATTTATGAAAATAGTTCTCATTAATCATACTACATCTATAAGTCAACTGTTCTCTTCATTTTATGCTTGGACAAGATTTAAACATGCTAACAGGCAAATTTTTGTTCCCAGTTAAAACCTTGAGGTCAAGGCATTCCAAGCTTGTTATCTCAGCAAAGGTCCTACACAGCCAAAAACAGAGAAAAAGCCAATTTCTGGGCTTTTGGTGTTCTATGTAGGCTTTTGGAATTTGTGGAAGAACAATAGTCAGAAAGCCAAAGAATTTTTAAAAGCTACACTTTTGGAGAAAGAAAAGCACTTTTGATATAAAACTTTGATTTGTGACATCAAATGTAAATCTCTGAAAGAATAAGGGTACTAAATTTAATACGTAAATAAATGATTAGAAAAAGACTGGATGAAAACTCTTCCTAAAACTACTCCCAGAGTTTGATCAAGTCTGAGGGAGGTGGAGGATCTGAAAGAACTGAAGTGAGTTGCTGGAGAAAAGATGTCTTACTTCCTAGTTTCTGATATTAATGTTAGGGTACCAGTACAGTCGGGGTGGGGGAGAAGGTTGTAGATGATACAGCCCACAGGAGACTTTCTTATCTGGGTCCTTGAATGATAAAAGGGAATGTTTAGACAAATAAAATAGAGGTAGACTCTAAAGACTTTCTCAATCCACGGAGAATTGGGAGACCATCCAATAGTTTCACCTAACATCAAGAAAGATACAGAAGAGATAGAGGAAAGGAAAGCCTGTAGGTATAAAGACACCCACCTATTGAGACCAATGTCTGTGAAGGTGGGGATATTTCTCAGCCTAAGCAAAACCACATAGTCCAAGCAGGATCATTTTAAAAAAGAAAAGTAGTATTCATTCAAAGGGTTACTGAGAAGACCAAAAAAAAGTCATGTCTCTTGAATTATATTTTGAGTTCTTTACATGCAAGGAATAAATCTTAAAACCCCTAGCACATGTACGCTAGTCACATAGCCATCAATCATTAATCAGAGTATGATCATAATCTACACGATCTATGTTTTGAATCTCTAGAGAGAGTTACTGTTATAACAGTAATTGCTTAGAATTTCTATGATAATCACATGAGATTCACACAACAAATGGCCTCATACTACCTCCCAAATGGACAATTTGACTTGTTCCCTTGTTCTGTACTCCAGCTGTTCCTTTAATGCCAAGCATGCTCCCACTTTGGGAAATACATTCTTGCTAATCTCTCGGCCTAAATATTCTTTTTCCAGATATCTTCAACCCTCTCTTCTTTTCCTTCAAGACTCTGTTTTGACATCACCTTATCAGGGAGCTTTCCCAAACAAACTTATCTAAAAAGAGACAAATACACATATATTCACACACTTCCAAATAGTTCTCATTCCCACAATCCTGCTTTATTTTTCTCTATAACACGCAATACTATTTCATATACCATATATTTATTTGTTTATTATGTCTCCTGACATTATAATGTAAACTCTGTGAAGAGAAATTATGTCTGAGCTGTTCGAAGCTGTATCCCCACAATGTGATTATATCCCAAAACAATGCCTGGCACATAAGCAGATTTGGCAAATGAAGGAATAAAAATTCCAAAAGACAGCCAAGACTTTTCTGTATTAGAACTTAATTGTTTAAATTATTTCTTGAAATAAGGCTCATATCAGCTGAAGCCTTCTAATATTTTTCATTATACAGATTTTATTGTTAATGCTTTTATTTTAATGGAATGTGACTTGCCATAGAACAATCTTTTATATTAATTTTTCAACACACCTGGAAATTGGCCTTTTGATTTTATCTGGGCTAATTGCACTGTTTCCTGCACATAGTTTTCTTATCAAACCCAGGTTGTATAATAATCATTGCACAGTTAAAAAAAAAATCCTTCAAATTTGGCTGCAAATAAAACAGGTATAATCCAATTTTTAGCGCTAAAAGGAAAAAAGTTAACAAGTATAAATCTTACCGGTTCTTAAACAATTGGTGTCTTCATCTACCAATTAGAAATTTCTTAGCCCTCATCTACAGAAGCCTTTACCCTGTGCCAGACATAAAGCCTATTTCTTATGCATTAGCTTTTAAATAGCCATGTGTCCATCGCAACACACAATCTTGGATCCTGTCAGAGGCTGCTCATCATTCTCATAATTAATTCCCTTGATTGTCTCTGGCAGCACACCATCTGCACACCTGGAAGCTGGCTTTCTTCAGGCTCTGCTGTCCTTGATTAAACTCTATTTAAATTGGAGACTTCCAAGTAGGGGAATTGCCCTGCTAGTTTAGTAAGCTCTTGCTTGGCGTTTTTCATATATTCTCGGGAAGACTGACCAATACATTTCCCTAGAGAAAACAAAGCCTCTCAAATTAATGATCTCAAACCATAGACTCTCTCTGTTTTCAAACCCTACTGTTAATAGCAAAAGGCAATAGACATAATTTCCTTGAAATAGGTGGATGTAAAGGGGTTAAGTTAAAGGCTATTATAGCCAAGGGCAAGTTTAATAATGTTGTGTCGCAGGGCTCATGTTTCTGAAAAAATGGAAGATTCTCCTTAACTTGGACCAGACTCTCTAGCAGCCTCTCCCTATAGACCAACCTGAACCTGGGATAGAGTGGGGAGGAAGTATTTTTTAATATAATGCTGGGCCTTTCCCACAGCTTCAGCAGTATAAATGAGCAAACAAAACAACTTGAGCTGTGAATCCTGATATGAGTGATGAACAGTGAGCAAAAGAGAAAGATTCCCCATAGGCAAATACTCATAACAGGCCTGTTATTTGGAGACTAGGTCCTAGCCCAGCAGCTAGATGTGGGTGCTGAACCAGAGACTTCTGCTTTAAAATCTGAACTCTTAAAGGAAGTAAAGAACTCAAAAGTTGGAAGTACTTTTAGCTCCTGATAGAAGTAAATGCAAATCTTCTCTTATAGGAAAAATTCCCTATTTAAGTCTTCAGGATTCTTGCAGAGTAAGGTCAGACACAAACAACGTCATAATCAAATGAGTTAATCAAATACGCAAGATAGCAAGACAGGATGAGAGAGAATCTGCAGAAATAACAAGCAATTGATTTCGAAAACCCAAGATTCTCAAGCATTGCACTTATCAGTATAGACTGTAACATAGATATGTAGGAAAAAAAGTTTTTTTTAAAGATAGAATCATGAAAATGAGCAAGCAATGGGGAACTAAAAAATGGCCGGGTTAGAGAATACAAAACAGAAAGTTTGAAATGAAAAATTTATTTTTTGAAATAAAAATACATTGAATAGTTAAAAAAACATTAGGCATCCCTGATGAGATAATTAATAAACTTATATTGTTCAGAAAGTGTGGTTAAGGTATTGATTAACTTTAGACTCTCAAGTATTCATGGAAAAATTTCAAAATGCTTACTACTAAAAGAACAGAAATAGAGTTGATAACACTTAAACACTAAAGGAAGAAAAAAGATTTAGAAAAACATAATAATCAGACTTTTTAATGCAATAAAGGAGAAAAACAAGTAAAGTAAGATGAAAATGCAAAAGAAGATCATGCAAATAAACTAAAATATATCAATAATAACAATGAATTTAAAGGGATGAAAAGCAACAATGTCAAATAAGGGTATTTGATTATTTATTTTCTAAAAATAATATCCATCTTACAAGAAATCCACTGCTTACAAGAAGCAATTAAAACATAAGGATACAGAATAGTTGAAAATAAGGCTGAAAGCAAAATCTTAAATATACCATAGAAAATTTGAAAGAGATAGAATAATATATACCTGACAAATTCTAATGAAATCAAAGATCTGTTGCTATAATAATATCAAAAAAAATGTAGACTTTAAAAGTAAAAGTGTGATATTATCAGGGTTAAGAGGATCATATCATTGTGATAAATATTTCAATATTAAATTAATTTAACATACTAAATTAATAATTTACTAAAATGGCCTCAAAATAAGTCAAAACATATCACTAAATTGGCAAATGCATTCAAATAACAAAATATGGAATATTTGCAAAATTTAATCAATGTATTTGATTTATTGAATGTTTATTGATCTTTTCATGCAACAATTGGGGGACATATATTTGTTAGACACAAACACATAAAAATTTCTAATAATTGACCATGTGACATACCACACAGAATGTATGGGGTTTCAAAACGTGGCTACAAATTATTTGACATATAAACTGTCATTGAGATGTGAGTTCTATCTCTTAGTCCCTTGAATCCAGGAGTGATTGTTATTGCTTTGACCATTACAGTACAATC
>PVIY010019270.1:0-46115 GCA_004026745.1 Myrmecophaga tridactyla
AAGCCCTATTTATTCATTTTAAAATCCTAATTAGGAAAACAGCAGGGACTTCTGTGTTTCAACATTATGAGAATAGAGGAATATTCTGTCAGCAAGCCAGCCCTTCATCACTGTTTTCCAACCGAATTCCATTACCTCTTTGAGGGGCTGTGTTGTCCTCAGAAGCACAGGCCCCTTTTCTACCTCCAGCAACATGGCAGACCTGACATTCTGAGGCTCACCCTTTTTACCTTCTCTGCAGATTCATGTACTTTGTAATGCATTGTTGACTGAGGGTGTAAGGAAAATCACCACTAGCACTCCAATTCTGCAAGGGGGAGGAGGAGAAGAAAGAAAGGAAAAGAAGCAGAAAAAGCTGAATCCCAGTAGGGTGAGCTATTTATAAACAGAATTAATGAAGTTACTCTGGGTCTGCCACCAACCTGGTGCTGGACTGAGGCAAGGCAACAGAACACCTGCACTAAGCCAAGATTCATGGAGGTGCCAACATCACTTGAGGCCAGTTGCACCCCAGTTCCCATTTAAATATGAATGAATCATCAACAACTACCAAACAGAAGACAAACCACCATGAATGGGAGAGTTCATGGAAACTCCCACAAACTTCAGACATTGTAGTGATCAGAAAAATAAAATGAGCCATGTATAAAATGTTTAAAGAAATAAAAGACTAAAACATGAGGAATGTTAGATTACCAATAATCATGTTTTTTTATAAAAGAACCAAATAGAGCATTTAGAATTGACAGATTTAATCCTTGAATCTAAAATACAATGGAGAGAGCATATACTAAACTAGATGCTGTATAAGGGAGACTTGGTAAACTAAAAGATAAATTGGAAGAAATTACCTACGCTGCACCATAAAGAGATGATAAAAGATACAATCCTTAAGAACATAAAGGTCAAGGATAAAATGTAAAGATCCAACCTGTCTTTAACTAATGAGATCCTTTTAACCAGGATTTCAGGAGAATGTTTCATTTCCTTATTTGACTCCCATCTCTGATTTGCTGCTTAACTTTGCTCAAGGCCTCCTATGCCCCTAACTTCACAGCAAGCGGTATTCAATCTACACTGCACCGTTTGGTTTATTCATCTTGATGAAACATTTAGCAAATACTGTTATAAGTGTCTGAAGCCTCAATTGCAGCAAAAAAAATAGTATGCATTCATGAAAACTTGTGGCAGAACTGTGAAAACTGTGCAGGAAGCCCAGGTGATTTGAATCAAGGCCAGATCATTAAATATGGGATCTGTGTTTTACATTTCTTCTCTAAGGCATTTTGGATCATTTTATTTTCAGTCACTGAAGAATAAAGTGAAGCCCTATTTTTTTCTCTTCTAGAGAGGAGGTTTAGTTAGATTGGACAGAAGGGGTCCACTAGAATAAGGATATAAGTGGCATAAAGCAAGATGGTGTTCTTTTTGCTTCCAAGTACATCCTGCTCCAACCTTTTCTTTAATATGTCCTATAGCCAGAATGTGCAGCTGATTGAGAGGTGGGTCAATATGTCGGCTCTCAGGTGATTTATCAGTCACTGATTCTGACCTAGACCACTTCTAGGTGGTCTTTGGGCATCTTGACATATATTCCATAAAGACTGAGATGTCTTTTGCTATCTCACAGTTTGGTAATAAAGGGGATTCTTTAAGCACTAGTTCAAGGCAAAGATCCCGTATCATTCTTTTCTTTGAGGCACCTAAGGAGGGAAAGTGTTGAGCACAGCATCTCCAGTACTTGGTCACGTTAGGGGTTAGCAAGGGAAGGGATTTGTGACAGGCACAATTTCCTTAACCCTTGAAGGCACTTGTTTCCTTCATCAGAGAGAATTATGAACAAATAGAACTTAGTCTCCTGGAATATGATGGAGCTTTGGGGATGTGCATATGCTTATGAGTATGGAGAAGGGATGGGAAAAAAAAGTCTCTTTATATAAGCCTTAAAGAGTTCATATTCCACTTTCCTTATTCTGAAAAGCTAGGCTACCATCTAGCCTTCAAAATGAAGATAATTAGTGAAATACTGTGTAAAAAATAATGGGAGTATGTCAATCTTAATACACACTATCACTTTTATTCGTAATTATATCAGTAGAGGCTTAAATCACATAAATGCTCCTTAACTGAAATTTAAGAAACTTGTTTATATGAAATATATTTCACCATTATTACTCATGTGTTTCTGAGCACATGTATTAGTTATCAGCATTTCACCCACAAAAAAAGAATGAAACAAAAAGTTTGGTGAAGGGCGGGCCACGGTGGTTCAGCAGGCAAGAATGCTCGCATGCCATGCCAGAGGAGCCGGGTTCGATTCGCCGTGCCTGCCCATGTTAAAAAAAAAAAAGTTTGGTGAATTGGCCGATGCTCCATAAGCATCAAGTGATGGGGCAAGAGTAGAGCCAAGGTCTTTCTTAATGCTGCTGTGCTCACTTATAATTTGAATATTAATATCATGATACTATCATTTTAGATGATTTTATTTTCAGTCACTGAAGAATAAAGTGAAGCCCTATTTTTTTTCTCTTCTAGAGAGGAGGCTTAGTTAGATTGGACACATACATTAAACACATACATGTCAGTCATCACATGGTAGATAATTAAAGCTCTTTGTTCTTCCTCCAGATTAATAAGTGGTAAAGGGAAAAACATCCTTCAAAAGCTGATCCTTTAGATCTAATGTATTCAAAGGGGGAAAAAACACACAATATGGGTTTACCGTCTGTTTATGTAGACAAATCTTTCCTCTGTGGTTTTCAATATTATTCCACCTCTGTAACATACGCAAACCAACCACTACTGCAAAGGAAATCCTGATAGAGAATTTGGGCAGTTCTGTAACTTAGGGCTAGAGAACTGAAGCTTCGTTGGGAGCTGGAATTAGAAGGTGTGACTTAAAAATGAATACTCATTGCCCAGGCTTAAAAGCAAATGCCACTCTCAGTATCAATCAAGAGATAGTTGTTAGGATGACTGCCAAAAACGTTATGTTCCTAAATGAAGGCCTCAATATCTGCTTTTACATAAACAGAATAAGATTTCTAAAGTTCTTGGATCCATTCTAACACTGTTAAGGAGAGCTTCAGAAAATGTTGATTGAATGAAGAGTATTTATGGGAAATTATTATTCATATTAGCCATGATTCATGTCAAAGTCCCTCCACTTAATTCAGCTTCCCCAAACCCAACCATTCATTCATTAATTTTAGAAAATCCTTATTGAGCAGCTAGTATGGGATGGATGCTGGCCAGACAATGGTGACTTAGAGACATTATGACCACACAACTATTAGAATGTTATCTCTAAATGTGGTTCCTGGATTGCCTAAATAATAATAAGTCATTCTTGTTAAGAAAGCTTGTTCCTATAGACTTCATAATAAGCACAAATGAAAATTTCTGGGAGTGGGTATTAGCATAGGAGAGTGCCAACAGATAACTCTGTCAGATACTCCACCATGGAGATCAGCAAATAATATTCTTTGTATAGTAATGCTAAAGCTATCCAGAGATTCAAGTGGTCTCTAACATGTATAAAAATGATTTTATAATCATTATTGATTTTGAAGCCATTCCAAAGTGTCCTTTACAGTTTGAGCATCAAAATAACTACTAATAGGATGAATTATAAGCCATTGAATAAAATAAAATCTATGCATCCATAATAGCATAAACAAATGAAAAATTAAATTAGGGAAAAAGGGAAACATTTCCTTGCAGTAGAATGTCATCAAATAAATATTGAAGGGATGATGAAAATAGGAAAACATGAATGGACACTAAAAGTGGTGTATGCCATTTGGTGATAAACAGAATATATAGTCTCTAAGCTTCTTCTCACAAGATATCAATTACAGAGGGAAAGAAATAACTTTACAGTGGAGAAATCTGGCAGACACTGTCACTAAGATCCGGAAAAACTGCCATCAAAGTGCTGTCCATATAACACACTGAGAATGACATGACATCATTTCAATGCTATTCCTGCAAAATATGTATAAACTGTCTCTAATCATGAAGAAACATGGTACAAATTGAGGAGTGATCTACAAAATAATGCACCTTCAATTTTCAAAAAAGTCAAGATCAAGAAAATGAAAAGAAAAACTAGGGACTGCCCCAGCTTAAAAGAGAATAAAGAGCTATGACAGATAAATCCAATGCCTCTATTTCCATCCAGATGGGATTATATTTCCAAATGCTTTTATGAAACTCAACCTGGAGGCCAACATAGTCTCTGCCAAACCACAGAGAGAAATCTCTTTTTATATTTTGTGAATAACAAATGGGATATTTGATTACAGTAGAAATAGAATATTAAATAGAAGCAGCATTATCTGAGTAACCAAAGATAAATCAAAAGATAATTAGATAGAAACATAGTAAGAGAATTGCACCTGACAATTCAGATGCACACACTGCAGATTTGGAAGTTGTCTCTATGGTGATTGCCAAAGAGCCGCTAATCCCAGTTTCCTTTTTCCATATGACAATATGTTGTTGGCTAGAAGAGATCATTTACGAAGCCTTCAAATTCACTGATAGAATCTGAGGTAGCATATTTAAGTTTTCTCTACTCCCCTTAGTTTTTCATAGAAAGGTCTATGAAGATTGTAACAATATTATCATTTTTTAATGTGATGTCAATGCAGAGTATCTGATTGGTTTGCTGTAGATTTACTTAGTGGAAATCTATGTATTAAGATTAGAAATTGTTTTTAGAAAATGCTAACTGTGTAAACATAGCTGCTGTAACAAATTTCATAATGTCATTTTAAGTGCTTTATTTTTCTTTCATTATATTAAAGAAAATTAATGCCCTAATGGTTTGCGGCACAGCTAAGTAGGTGTCAATCTTTTCCTAGCAAAATTTTTCTTGATAGAGTCAGGGTATATCAGTGAAGCATTTTGTGTATTTAAAAAGAAATTTCAATTATTATTTCTAAGCAAAGCACAAGAAGACAAACTCAGTACTAACAAAATATAATTAAAGGGGGAGGTTAGTTTATCTGCTTTGATGGCTGGCAAAATATAAGATGCAATTACAACCTTATATGTAATTAATACCTTTTACATATTTAAATACCTTTCCCTGAAAGACCTTAAATTCTCTTTTAACCCTTGTTTACACTATCGAAGTGTACAATGTAAAAATTATTTTAGAATGTTTGCGAAGCCAGAAGTAAACCAAAATATTGCACATTTCATGGAGCACATTAAGCTCTCATTATGAAATAGCTGATTAGGTGAAAGAATGAATGAGTAAAATTAATCTGATTTTCCTATTTTGCACATTAGAGAATTAACATTAAAATATTCAATGCATATTTGAGGTCACATAATTTAGGTGCAGAGATTTAAAAATCAGGCCTAAACTAAAAATAGTTTACAAATGTACTATTTTTAAAACATCACAAATCAGCCACAAACCAGTATGCTTGTGTTAGTCACTAAAAATTTCAGTGTCTGTTTACTATAGAACCATACTGATGAATGAAATGTCCATAATTATTCTTCGTTCTTTCAAACTTGCATTTAGATTCCAAAAATTTAAAGAGCAAATTTATACAATTCCTTTTAGAAACCTCAAATGCCTTTTATCCCAGAGTTTTAATTAAATGACTTAATATACCCTCATACATACATATGCCACTCAGTTATGGAATTTGTGAAAGAAGAAAAAGTGATAAAGGAAATGCAGATCACTGTGGCTGTTTTGGCTCGTGGTCTGTTGGTTGATTATGATGATAAACTGTTTTGACTGTTACCCCAATATTACTAGCATGCTGCATCCTGCCTGTGAGTCTGTTGGGAATTTGAAATCTCCTGAGTGTTCACAGATGTAAAGTGGCATCTTCCCGCTTTTAATTTGCTTTTACTTTTTCACTAGTGAAGTTGAACATCTCTGTATATACTTATCAAATATTTAACTTTTCTTTCTATAAATTGCCTACTCAAATTCTACAACCATCCTAACTGGGTTCTAAAACATTGCAGATGTTCTCTGCTGCTCTGTCACTACTGCTTAATTTTTCTACATAAGACCTTTTATCGAACAGAAATCCTTACTTTCACTGAAGCAAATTCATTATTTTATCTTCCTGACTTGTGCTTTTAGAGGTTGTTAACCTAAACTCATAAAAAACAGTCTCCTATATTGGCTTTCTCATCTTATTTTCCTATAAAGTCTCAATAAATTCAGCTTATAATTGTATATGAAGAGCAATTTAATTTTACGTTCCTACATATCAGTAATTCTAAACCCCATAAATGATTTCTCTTTCTGTTTCTGATTTATGCTGCCACCTCTGTCATCTCCCATGTTCCCATAAACTCATGTTACTGTTTGTGGACTATACTTAGTTCACTTGATCTAGTTGTTGTTTCTACATTAATATTATTTTTCAGTCATTTTGACTATTTTGACATATATCCTAACACCTTAATATCCAGTGAGGCAGCCCCCACCTTCCCTCTTTTCAGTTGCCTTTTCTGCATGTGCTGAGATGGGGCTGGGCTATTTCTCAGGAGGACGTTGATTTGGTGAATTGCCATCACGGGTGCCTGACGCTGGATCACCCTCCCTCCCTGGGCATATCTGTCCATCTCTGGGCTGCTTCAAGCCACTTTCTCTGTTGGACACATTGTCTTATATCCCATTTTCCAGGGAGAAAAACCGCCATTCAGCTGTGATAGCTGAACTCAAACTGACTGTCTAATTTTTCTTTACCTCTGCTTCCTGGAAGTTTAAACCAGCTACTTCTTTGCCCTGTCCGTGCTTGTTCACTGTATGTATAACCTCTATCAAAACACATATCATGTTGAAATGAGGTTGGTGTTATAAGCCCAAATTCTCCTAAACTCAGAGCCCAAATGTGAACAATTTCATACCTCCTAACAGGAAGGACAGCAAACATTTCTTATTTCTTTTTATGCCACGAGCCCCTTGGCCATGGTTACTGCTCCAAACCTGCTTACTGAAATTGAATTAAACTCCACATCTCAGCCATGCTCTCTAAAGCACTAACAAGCACAAAGCATGATTATCATTAAAACCTGACAGTTCATTCAATCTGTGCTATTTCTTTATTTTCATCTTTTACTTGGAAAGTGATTTTCTTTCATTTTATCAAATATTATCTGGTCCTTTGCCCTTTTTGTGAGGCAGGCCCTGGGATGAGCAATTGAAGAAAAATTCTACAACCTAATTAATTTTATATTAAAAAAATAGGGGTCTGTGATATTATTCTCTATGCAATTTGGGCAATATGTACAATTAAAACATGAA
This sequence comes from Myrmecophaga tridactyla, assembly GCA_004026745.1. NCBI lineage: Eukaryota > Metazoa > Chordata > Mammalia > Pilosa > Myrmecophagidae > Myrmecophaga > Myrmecophaga tridactyla. The sequence continues at coordinate 7,292 of PVIY010019270.1, forward strand.
TTAATATGGTAAATCAGAAGCAAAACTTATCTTAATAAACATGAATTCTTTTATTAATCAATTTCTAGTTTGTTCTTCCTGAATGTTTCCTGTTTTATGTTTTTAATATTTCTTTACATTATTGTCACTGGGCAAAAGCATACTTTTGAAAAATGCCATTATTTAGGTACTTTTTCCTTATATGCGATTAGGGGTTTGGCTCACATGGATTTCTAATATAAGATTGAACTGGTTACTCCAAGTCCATTATTGATTTTTTTAAAGCAGTTTTCTTATAAAATGCACGTACTCTGTTTTGTTTTGTGTGGTTTTTAAAATATTTTATTGCAACAGCGCATAAAAGCGATAAAGATTCGTATTTTGAACGAATGGTCTACATCTTCATGATCCCCACACAATGAGTAAAACTGACAAATTTAAGTAACCACTGATAAAAATGTGAATGGACATATATATATAAAACAAATATAAAAAGCTTTGGTAGAGAGAGTATACCCTTTTCAAAGTATTGGTTTCCTTTCACTGTAGAGAAAATATTAAAATTGTAAAGGGCACAAATGTGCTTTTAACCAAACCTGTAATGTTTCATTTATTTCAATTAAAAGACCTTATTTTTAACATTTGTTAAATCTTAATGGTGGTTACACTAATCTTTGCTGTTGTTATCTGTATCTTTAAAATGCAATTGAATAAGTTTTTGAGAAACACTTTGATGTGCCAGGTGAAAGGTAGAATTCCAGACTAAACTCCCAAAATTTCTAGTTCAGCAGTTTGGGTTGATTTTTTAAAGAACAGGCACTGCTGTTTGCTCTGATGGGTGATCTTTTATCATATTTGCAGAAGCCTTTCTCTGAAGTATTAGCAAACAAAGGGTAAGAGAACATTTCCTTGTTTAAAAAAATTTGAATAAATATTTATCTGGCCCCTGCTATAATTCTAACTGATGTAGTAATCTAGGAAAAATGATCATAGTGTCTCTTGGGAACATTATCAGCTCTTGAATTTTCAAATGGTAAAGGCAGAATATATTTTATTTCTGCAGATTTTTCCATCCAGAAATCATTTTATGGTAAAAGTGTATAAATTCGAGGTGTGGCAACTGTCTCAGCAGTTTTGGTGGATAAGAAATGTGTCTGTTTTATCAGTAGCGAGAGAGAGAGAAAGGCCCATCAGGTTGCTGTGGCGCTGGCCTGGGGCTGACACCTAAATCACCCTGTTCTCCCGTTGAACATAATTTCACAGCATGCCAACATTGACAGGCTCACTTTGTGAGCCTAAAGGATCAAGACAAAACCTGGAAGTCTTCAGTGTGATCTATGAACACATATGAAAACAAGAAAATTGTCAAGACATAAAATGACCAAATACCCACCCCCCCATCCTGGCTCCTACAAGTGACTCTGCTACTACTTTACCAATTCCAGCATTATCCTCATTTTATTCCTTTTGCCTTTTACATAAAATCCATTAAGATACGTGATCAGAGAACTGTCCTCACTTCCTATAGCCTTTAAATCAGAGCAAAGTCCCGCTTTCTTACTTCCTCCAAATCATTTAATACAAGTCCCGATAATATAAATATTTTCTGTTATCTTCTCACTGAGATGCCACACAGCTCTCCAGGATGGGCCTCCTTGCATTCTGCAATGAGTTTATAACTCAAATTTATTCAGCTAAGGGCCTGGTATGGATGGGTTTTTTGCTAGAGGGCATTGACAGCAGTTATACTGTGTAGGAGGAGGGAGAGATGGAGAAGTAAATGGAAGAGATTGTAGGGTCAAGGGAGGGCTTTGCAAAGATGAGATAATAGTGAAATAGCTTGTGCGCTGATGTAAGGGAGATCATTTCTGGACTGTATCTTTGAGAAGGTGAAAGGGGAAAGAACCTAACACAACTATCTGAGGATTGGCCTCAGGTAGGGGTAAAAAATAAAAGTCCATAAATAGCAACATGAGGGAAGACAGGTGTGTGATGGTTAATGTTATGCGTTACCTTGGCTAGGTAATATCAACTACTGGCCAATTTGTTACTGTGGTAGTATTTTGTAGAAGGGATTAGCGCCAGCCATCAGTTGACACTAAGTAAAGGAAATTGCCCACCATGATGTGGGTGGCTCATCCAGTCACTTGGAGCAAGAACTGAGAGTTCCAGACATCAGAAGAATTTCTGCCTCAAGACTTCAATATTGACTTTTCCAGAATTTCCAGCATGCAGCGTGCTCTACAGAATTGGAAATTTCCAGGCCCACAATCACATAAGCAACTCCTAAAAATAATTTTTTTTATGTATACACATTTATCCTATTGTTCTTTTTCTCTGGAGAACCCTGACTGATTCAAAAAGGCATATGGAAACCAGATATAAATAGCTTCACAGATGTGGTTTGGGACCATGCAGAGTTCGTCAATTTGCTTTTGTTGTTCTCACTGAACGAGAGAGCAAAGTCATCATCAGAAAGTGAGGATGGGGAGAAAAGTCAGTGGGAGTCAGATATCAAGGGGAAGAATTATAAAAGCCATAGGATTAGAGAAATGGAACAGGACAGCTGGCAGCATTATTGGGTCATGACCAGAACCCTCATTCCCCTTCCACTCCCCAACGCACTTCATAGAGGGTTTGAGCAAAGGTGATATTGACCTTCTGATGCCTGATACACTAGGATTGCCAAGTTTTGTCTACACACACACACACACGCACACGCACCACCAGGTGGAATTTTAAGAAGAGGTTATTGATAGAGACAATGAGGACAAGGAGACAACATGGCACAGACACTGGTGGCAGGCTGACTGGGTCCTAAGCCCTTTATTTTCTGTGTAATCATGGGCAAGAAATTTATCTCCTTGGGGCTCAACTTTTTCATCCCTGGAGGGGGTACAATAATAATAGAATCAACTTCATGGGTGCCAAACAGATTAAGTCTGTTAATATTTTTAAAATACTTAGAAAAATAATGGGCTATGTGTTTGCTTATTAATCAGGAATCAAAACAAACTGAAAGCTTACATCAATTTTTCCTGGATTGCTTTGGAAAAAATGAAGAGCATGGGAGGCCCAACACAAATAGCCTATCTTCATTAATTCTGGTAGGCATCTGTGGTGGTCTTGAGGGTCCAGATTACGGGTGGTGTATCTGGGTGACTTGCATCATTCAGCTGGAAGCAAGAATGAATAAAAGCAGTCCTTTCAGCTCCCCACCATTTCTTGCACTTATATTTTTAGCTATCTACGGAAGAATATTGAAAGGAACTCACTTTTAAAATTAGAGGAAATTTTCAGTTCCAGGTAATGATAAAGAAATAGATTACTAATAACAGTACTAGCTAACCTGGCCAATTTTAAGGGTGAAAAAATGCATTCTTGCCTACTTCATTTCTATCACTGAAAGAGAAAGAGAAAGAGAAATTCACGGCCATTCATTGAAGTGCCTTTCAAGGATTATTGTGAGATTCAGATATTATATGAAAAGCCTAAATTACCACACATCCTTGTCTTACTGTTTAATATTATATTTTATATTTTTGAGCTATTTAGTTAATGCCTTCTATGCTTGAACATTTGTTTTTGTATGGGTGATGATTTATAAAACGTGTTCACCGATTCTAGAAAAATCTGAGAAGATCTAGTGAATGAAAAATCTTTAAATCTACAAATAATCTAATAATCAGACTTCTAAGAGAAACAGATTATCTTGACTGCTAGTCCAAATATCTACAACATATTGAAAATATTGAAAGAAGTAAAACATTATTAAATAATTAAATTAACTGAGTAACTATTTGGGGAGACTAGTCATCAAAAGTACTCCTAATCCATTGGTTCAGAAGAAAACCATGGGGATGAAGACTGGTACCTAGGAACTGCCTAGATCCTTCACAGAAGAGCCGAGATCCACCCTGGAGAAATAAGTTTCTTTTAAAATGCACCATGGCATTTAACTGCAGATTGTCTACTCTCTTTGGAGATACTTTAGATTGGAAATATTAGTGATGGAGTTCTTTTTATTTAAAAAAGAAATTTCAAAGCATTCCTTTTGCTTCTCAAAGAATTTGCCTTGCTTTACAAGCAACACCCAGAGGGAAATAAAAGTTACTTTGTGTGATGTTGCACTGCATTTTACATTCAAGGACACTGTAAGGATTTGAGAATTGTACAAGAAATAAAGCATCCCTTTACTTCCAGGAACAAATAAAAAGTTAAAACAATCTCTGCCTATTTCTTTCTTCCATACCTTTTTTCTTACCAAGGCTAAAGAATATAAGGAAAGTTTTACAAATGAATTATTTTGCCCCCTTGGGTACATTCTCATTTGTTCAGCTTTCATATGTATGGAGTAAATATAGATTAATTAGACAGCTATGTTAAAATATGGGAATAAAGAAAAATATTTAATAACTTCCAACCTTTTTAGATTATGTGAGGCTAGAATAATCATCTTCAAGAAAAAAAAGAGAACCTTTTCTAAAATGTAGAAAATTACCTTTCTGAAAAACAAATTAAGAGTAGGAAATATCACCTGAATGAAGAAATAAAAGATAACCTTTAAAAAGCTATTTCAAATATTTAATATTAAGATTAGCTTTATTTTTCCCTCCTACAGAAACTGAAAGAATTTCAATTTACTTACTCAAGTTATACAAACCACTGGAGTTTAAAAAGTTTTAAAATGACTTAAACAACTAGCAGAATTTCTAATGAAAGAAAGGAAGCTAAGAGTCAGTTCTCCTCATGTATCTATATATACATATATATGTGTGTGTACGTATGTATGCATGTACGTATTTTGCCATTATCCTCAATTTGGATCCCAAAGATCAGTTCTGATTCAGGTAGCCTGTGTTCTATTATAGGCTGCTGGGGCCTTTAAAGACCATCCTTGGAAATTCACTTCCCATTACTACATCTCAGCAATAAAATATAGGTATTGATACTTGCAGAATTTTCCCCTGGGATGTTATGAATCTAGAAAAGCAACCACTGAAATATTTTGAACGATGAGCGATTATTGTCCCTTTGCAATTGTCAGGATAAGTAAATCACTTTCTTGCAGGAAAAATAAAGCAAACTCATGCCCCCTTTTTACTAAAACTGGTCACAGGAGTATAAAGGGCATTGTAAACAATACTGTTGAAGACATTTTAGCTATTTTACTCCTAGAGAAGAGATTTAATCAAATGGCATCCATGAAATTCACTTTATCTTATCAATACTTTTTTATATCTTTAGGTAAAAACTTTTATATCACACTGAAAAGATCATCTTGCACGGGTGCTTGTTTCTCTGAATACAGGTCTTCTTTAATTCAAAACAAATTCCCATATATTATTTTTCAAGTTTGGTTTTAAACTGTGGTTATGGATTGCCTTATAAAGATTTCTGTTCTCTGCAAAAGTACACAATATTTCACGTACATTTTTTGTTATTTTTGTGTAGAGCAACAGGATAAAATAAAGCTATCTGAAGATTTAATATATTTCTTTGAATATTTCTGCAGATATCCTAGCTTTGGATTTTGAATTTCAAAATGTTTTGTGTGCTTTTCAAGCTTGATACTTAAAGCTAAAATGAGATGAAATGATTTAATTTTGTAAATCACATATCATGAATTACATGAAAGCAACAGAAAGACCTTTTGAGTAATGTGTTTACTTAGCCCCAGTGTCATGATTCTAGAGTTTGAGCCACAACCTCTGAACAGGGCAGAAATAGGATGCCATGTTGACAACTGCCTGTATTCACTGGAGAACTGTTAGCCTAGGTGTATTAAATTTAGTGCACTTTGGAAAGTATAATATCGGACACAAGAGACTAAAATCTAAATTGTATGCTACACGCAAATAAATCCAGCTCTTTTGAGTCACTAAACTAAATGTAAAATACTCAGAGGGATGAAAAGAGACAATCTAGAAGTCGATCTCTAGGAGCCCCCATCATTTTACAAGGCTGCCTGTCGCAGGAGAACTAAGAAATCTATGGGTGCTCACTTGACTCGTGGTACTTTGCTCTGTCTTGTGCTCTTTCACCTTCCACAAGGGATTTTTCCCACTCTATCAGCAAACAGCTAAGTTAATTTAAAATAAGTTTAGTATTCGGGCTATAAAATGTGTGTAAGATGACTTGAGGTTGCATGTGATGCAAATTATTTTCAGAAGGCAATGGTCCATGTTATGGTGCAATATTATAAACAAATCAGAAAATCATGTAGAAGAAATCCACATCAACTTGAAGAGTGATGACGAACATTGTAAAAATATTAGTTCAGAAGTACCCAGCCAGGTTATTCTTTAGAGGAGAAAAATGAGGCTTTTAGATTAGGGCTATATCTAACTTCAGATATTTCTTTCTGCATAAAATATTTTAAATTATTTTCCATGCAAATGCTTTACCTCTCTGATAATGCCCAAATGGGAATTTTAACTCTCTACATATAGTACACAAAATAAACAGTCACTGTGCTGGACAAGTTTCTTCTGCTTTTTTCTCTTGATAATTCTGGCAGACAAAGTATTATTACCTTCATTTAACATAAAATCTCTGATAGGTCATATGTTATAGCATATTCTCTCCAAACACAAATAGATAAAAACTGATGTACATATACCCACAGGGGAGGGGAAAAGCAGGAAGTTTAAAAGTGTTAATTTATAATTTAGTGGTCTTTGGGTATGATAGGAATCCCAGTAAAAAGGCTAAAGTCAATCTTCAGTTTAAAAAGGGTTTTTCAAGATACAATTTGCATGGAATGTAAATTCCCTTTCCAAATTTCTAAACAGTGAGTGGCTTCAAGAGTTCTAGCCTAAAAACCACTTTAATTTGAAGAAAGGGATTATATAATAATGCATTAAAAGTAGAAATGATCCATTTTGCTACCCCCTCTGACCTATAAATCTATACTCTCATATATTTTATGGTTGAGTTTAATAATCTGGAATTTAGTTTAACATTTTTGATGTCTTCAACTGCAAAGAAAACTTTTGAGGGAGAAGAACACATCTCCTTTTATATCCTCTTCCACATGGCATATACTAAGAATTGATTCTGGGGCACAAGAAGCTATGAAATATACTTTTGGTAAGCAATCTATGAGAAAAGAAGGAGGGGTTATTAACATAATTTGTAAAATTATCTTGAGAGATTGATCACATATCCATTCAAAGGTGAGTATCAATGTGGAGATTCCCAGATTAAGTATAAACATCTCGATCTCAAAAAATTTTAATTAGTTATCTGCGGAATTGTTCTAATAATCTGTCAGAAATATTTGATATTTTTTGTGTAATTATTCTAAAACTTCTAATTCATGTTTTACTGTGTACAAACTTAAACAAGGACTTCCATTTCTGGTAATAACTCAAATCAGAAAAATCTTCCTGCAGATAACAATTATATACTCTTGGAAATATATAAAAAATGATTATTTGAAGGCCCAAAGAAAGATCAAAAGAAAGTATAAACTAGGGGGGATTTGACTGTTTGTAGAACTGGAGCACAATGAGTAAAATATGAAGTGGTAAGTGACAATGGACACTAAACTACCCCAAAATACTCATCCTCTTTTTCAACTTCACATGTAGTTTTCACCACTATAGAGGATACATCAAATGGGATGTAATTAAATATTGAAATCAAGCAGCCTAATAAACTAAAGTTGAATATATTAAACCAGAACAAACATTGAAAATTAATGAAAAGATATACTATCACTAAAAGCCCAAAGGTAAAAGAAATGGAATGCTAGAAATAGTCAAGTAAGCCAATAAAAAGTGAGAAAGGAGAAACTGTGAAACAAATAAACAAAAAAAGACGTGATACATGGAAAACAAATACTAAGATGATAGAGTGGAGCCAAATAATATCAAAATTGCATTAAATATAAATGGAATTAACAATTAAATGAAAGCAGAGGTTTTCAGACTGGATTAAAAAAATGCATGAGGCAACTATATACCATATGAAAAAGATGCACATTCAATATAAAAACAAAGTTTGATATTAATAAAGATATATAATGCACACTTACTGGTAAAAAGTTTGTGCAGTTATAAAATATCAGCAAATATCCATTATTTATCAATTAATGTCAGACTTCAAAGGAATGTCCTACCATAAATAAAGAGGGACATTTTATAATGACAAAAGGATCTATTAATCAAGAAAACAGCAATCAGAAATCTCACATTGCAATTGGAGATTTAACATTTTTTTTTTCACATGGGCAGGAACAGGGAAACAAACTCGGTCCTTCAGCATGCAGGCGAGAATCCTGCCACTGAGCCACCATGGCCCACCTGAGATTTAACAATTTTTAAAATAGATTTAAACAATTTAAGTCAAAATGAACTAAGAAGCACTTAGAGAAAGCTCTACTCATCAACCCCAAAACACTCATCCTCTTTTTCAACTTCACATGTTGTCTTCATCACTATAGAGCATATGTCTAGCCACAACATACAACCCAATGCATTTCAAAACATTTAAATCCTATAGAATATCTTCCTGACCCGAATAGTATTAAAATGGGAGTAAAAAAATATGAAAAGCTACCCAGAAAAGCCTCACATATTTGGAAATACTTCTAAATAACTCATGTTTTAAAAAAAATCACGAAGAAATATTTTTAAAGAAATGATAATGAAAAGATAGCATTTCAAAATATATGGAGTGGAGTTATAGCAGTGCTTAAGGAGAAATTGATTGCTTAAATATTTTTACTCAGTATAATTCCTTCTTCCTGCCCCTATTCTCACTGCGTTCAGGAAACCATTGATTTTCTTTCTGTCACTATAGATTAGTTTACATATTCTAGAATTTTATATAAATGGAATTGTATGCTGTATACTTTTAAAATCTGATTTCCTTTAATCAGTATAATCGTTTTGAGATTTAATCATGTTTTTGCAAGTATCAGTAGTTCTTTTTTTTTTCTGACTAGTATTCCCTTTTAAGGATTACTAATATTTATCAACTTACCTCTTGAGGGATATTTGGGTCATAATGGGTATTTGTGTAGGTATGTCCTCTTTACTCTTGAATAAATGTCTAGGATTTAGATGGTGAATAATAGGGCAGACATATTTCAACATATTAAAAAATGACAAACTGTTCTTCAAATTGGTTGCACCATTTTCCTCTCCAGTTTCTCCACATCCTCACCCACACTTCGTATGCCAATCTATTTCACATAACCATCCTAAAAGATGTGTAATGGTATCTCATTGTGCTTTTAATTTGCATTTCCCTAAAAACTAATGATGTTGAGCATCTTTTTCTATGCTTATTTGCAGTAAAGTAAGCTTTTGGTGTGCTTGTTTGTCACAAAGAAAATAAAAATTAACTGAAAAGTTAAACATCAAAAATTACAAACTTCTGCTAATCAAAAGATACTCTTAGGAAGATGGAAGAGTAGCCACAAACTGGGAGAAAACATTTATAATGCATACATTTGACAAAAGACTTGTGTCCAGAATGTGTATGTACACAAAAAACATCCTCCAAATCAGTAATAAAAATACAAATCAAATTAAACAAAATGGGCAGAATTGAACTATGAGTGCGAGAATATGTGAGTTGTATATCTGGTCCGTCCTCTTCCCCTCTAGATTTACTGTTTCAATTTGCTAAAGCTGCCAGAATGCAATATACCAGAAATGGACTGGCTTTTACAAAGGGAATTTATTAAGTTACAAGTTTACAGTTTTAAGACTATGAAAATGTCCATATTAAGGCACCAACAAGAGGATACTTTCTCAGAAGCGAGGCTGCCGGCATTTGAAACATCTCTGTCAGCTGGAAAGGCGTGGGGCTTGCATCTGCTGTCCTTCTCTCCTGGCTTCTGGTTTCAAATGGTTCTCCCATATTCTGTGGGTCCTTCTGATGTCCTCTGGGACATTTACCTTCTGCATCTGTAAATGTCTGTATCTCAGTTTTCTCTCTCTGCTCTCTGTGTTGACTCCGAGTAATTTCTCTCCATGAGCTCTTTTCAGGACTCCAATAAACTAATTAAGACCCACCTTGAATGGATGGGGTCATGCCCCCATGGAAATAATCTAATCAAAAGATCCCACCCACAATGGGTCAGCACTAATGAGACTGGATTAAAAAGCATGGCTTTTCTGGGATACACAATAGTTTCAAACCAGCACGCCTACCTACCACTCTTGATCCCCTTTGACACAGAATAGAAATTAAACCTCTTAAAGAAAAACTTTACATAAGTTGGAGTTTTCCTTGTATCTCTTATTTCTCAAATCAGTCCTAGTTGACTCATGCCTCCCACACTCGAATGAACCTGTTCTCCTCAAAGGTATTGACTTGCCAAACTCCATGTCTCATTTGCAGTTTGCATTTTAATTGTCACTACTGAGTTCACTCTGCTTTAGGAAAACATCTCACCTATTTGCTTCCTCTCAACCATCATTTGAACAACTATTTTAATCTCTTTTTTACTTCACTGTTATTTGAGCTCTCTCCCACTAACTTTCCTTTGCTTGACTCTTAAAATACTCATCAGTTTGTTCTGCAGCAATTTCTTTTCTTTAATCTATATTATTTGTTGCCTAACCTCTAGGGTCATTTCTATGAGGATGAGTCATGTTTATTCCTTAAAACATGAAAGAAATAACAATGATACTCAGGAGCATTTTGAATTACTGTAAGTGAAAAAATATTGAAAACAGATGAAACAGAAAAATTGCAAAAAATACGCACGATGATGAAACTGAATTAAAAAGGAATCTATAATCTGAAGAGACATACAACAAATGAAGAGATTGAATCAGTAATCATAAATTACTGATCTATGTCTCCATACCAATCTCTATCCTGAGATCTTGACCCACACTTGTAATCTACCATCTAAAAACAAATTCCTCTCATACACCTGAAATTCAAAATGTGTATAGCAAAATATATCACCTTCACCAAAGCCTATGTCCTGAGCTTTATTATTCCTAATTTTCTTAACTCAGCATCTTCCATCCAAAGTAGTAATATGCAACTCCATTTTATTCACCTGCAGCTCTATTTTATTTTGCTCCATATGTCTAATCTGTCACCAAATTGGTTTCTAACCAGGAATGTTTTAATAATTTCAAAGTTTCCAAAGTCCTTGGCAAGGGACAAAATTATTCTATAAACAAATTCAAAAGTCATTGTTGCAGCAATAATGCTTAACCAAGTTCTCTAGCATCCATTGTAAATCTGGGACCAGTGGGGCTTGGTTAGGCAACCCAAATCATCTTATCTGGGTTTGCTGCCATTTCTAGGGTTCAGGTTCAGCTGGCTGGGATGATCGAGTCTGGCCTTACCTGGGATAACTGGGTGGATTCAGTTTGGCTTCATGGCTCCCTCATTTTCCAGCATGTTCTCATGGTATTTCAGTTTGCTAAAACTACCAGAATGCAATAGACAGGAAATGGCTTGGCTTTTTTCCAAAAAAAAATTAGGTTACAAATTTACAGTTCTAAGGTCATAAAAGTGTCCAAACTAAGACATCAACAAGAGGATACCTTCAGTGAAGAAAGGCTGAGGATGTCCAGGGTTCCTCTGTCACATGGGAAGGCCCATGATGACATCTGCTGGCCCTTCTCTCTTGGGTTGGTTTCCAAAATGTTTCTCTCAGCTCCTGTGGCAACTTCTGGCCAATTCTGGGGTGTTTTTCTTTCTGAGCTATCTCTTTCTGTTAGCTCTTATAAAGGACTCCGCTAAAGGATTAACCCCCACCTTTGATGGACTGGGTCACATCTCCATGGAAACAACCCAAGCAAAAGGTCCCACCTACAATAAGTCTGCCCTCACAGAATGGATTAGGATTAGAAGAACATGACTTTTCTGGAGTACATGGCTATTTCAAACCAGCACACATGGCAACATATGAAGCACAAGAAAGCAAGCAGAAACACACAAAGCCTTCTGAGGCCACAACTTCAGCACCATCATTTCCACCTTATTCGATTGGTCAGAGCAAGTCACACGAGTGGAGAAATACACTTAGCCTTTAGAGGACAAATTCCAATATCATGTGATAAAGGTCTCTGAAAAATAAAAATTGGGGTCCTTAATAAAATCAGTCTATCACACGTGGTATAGTTTGCTCCTCAAACTTCATCTCCTGTGACTTTCTTCCATACTTTGATAACTAGATAAAATACAGACCACTTAGTTAAATTAGAATTTCAGAGAAACAGATTATGCATTTATAAAATAATGTTTCATGAAATATTATGGATGCAGTTATACAAAAACATTTTTTTTAATCTGAAATTCACATTGAACTTGTTTCCTGTGTTTCATTTTATTTTATTTTTTGCTAAGTCTGGCAATCCTCCCAAAACAAAAACACAGCAACAGCAACAACTCTCAGTTCCTATATAAATGACTTCATTAAGGAAAGAACATTTTAACTCCCCAAATTAGGAAGAACAAACTGTGAGACTTAGGACAATTATTTAAATTGAACTAAATTTTAATTTATATAAGAAATCATTTCATTGTGCTTATTTTCTAATTGTGTATCTGACAAGTTACAGAAATGTTGAGTAGACCCACATTTCAAAAGCATCTCTTTTACAGTTTCCCCTTGTTCTGGTTTGAAATTGTTATATATCCCAGAAAAACCATGTTCTTTTAACCCTAATCCAATCTTGTGAGGACAGACCTATTGTTTGGGTGGGATCTTTTGATTATATCCCTGGAAATGTGACCATACCCATTCAGGGTGTGTCTTAATTAGCTTACTGACATCCTTTAAGAGAAGAACATTTTGGAGAACATTCAGATGTAGACATTTGGAGATGTATAGAGGGTTGACACAGAAAGCCACTGGAATCAGAAAGCAATGCAACTCTCAAGCAAGGGACCAGGCGATGCAGCCATGTGCCTTCAAAGCCGGCAGAGGTGTCCCAGATGCTAGCTGCCTTTCTTCCAAGAAAGTATCATCTTGTTGGTGCCTTAATTTGGGCATTTCCTTAGTCTTAGAACTATAAATTTGTAACTTATTAAATCTCTTTTATATGTGAATGGGTGGTTCAGCAGTAGAATGCTTACCTTCCATGCAGTAGACCTGGGTTCAACTCCCAGACCATGCACTAAAAAAATAATAATTAAAAAAAAAGAATTAAAAAAAAATCCCTTTTGTTAAAGCCAATCCATTATTCTGGCAGCCTTAGCAAACAGAAACACTCATAGAATGCACCATAATTTTAAATCTCAATGCCTTTTATTATATGTGTACTAGATATACTGGGAAGAATAATTCATCTAGACAAAAAGTAGGCTCTAATTGTCTAATTCTTTGGGTCTTTTTCCTTTTCTCCACTCAGGACACAATTTCTGCATGAAGAATAAATTATTTGGGACAATATAACAAATTTACACTATTATGCTGTTTTAGTTTGCTGAAATTACCGGAAAGCAACATACCAGAAATGGAAATGCCTTTTAAAAAGGGAATTTATTATGTTGCAAGCTTACAGGTTTAAGGCCACAGAAATTTCCAAACTAAAGAATCCAGAAAAAGATACCTTCACTCAGGAAAGGCTGATGCTGTCCAGAACCCCTCTGTTCTGGGAAGAACACATATTAGCTGGGAAGGCACATGCCTTGCATCTGCTGCTGTCTTGGGCATTTCATTTCAAACAACTTCTTCAAGGGCATTTTCCTTCTGCATCTCCAAAGGTCTCTGGCTCTGTGGGTTCTGTGGCACTGAAGATTCTTCCAAAATGGTTTCCTCTTAAAGGGCTCCTGTAATCAACCCAACCTTGAAATGGTGGACACACATCTCCATGGAAACCACCTTATCAGACTGTCCCCTGCACAATTGGGTGGGTCACATCTTCAAGGAAATAACTTAATAAAAGAGATCCTACCCAACAATATTGAATGAGGATTAAAGAACATGGCTTTTCTGGGTACATAACAGCTTCGAACCAGCATGGTATTTAGAATGCTGAACCCAAGTGTCAATCAGCTATAACCACAAAAACTTGAACACTTCTTGGGACCTCCAAGACTCAGCAGAAGTCACATTTTTTTGCATTTACAACAGTACCTAGCAAAGAGAGTGAGTCCAGTCTGAGAGCCAACCTGTGACACCCTAGCCATGTCATGCTCCCTGGCCAAAAAGGGCTGCATCCTCCTGGAGGGACCCTTTTCCCTTTGCTCAGAGGCTCACACCATGGTTAGAACTAATAAGAGGGCATGGCATTTTCCAATTAGTGCAACATGCCCAGTGATCTCAGCATGTTTCAGCACTGGGAATGCTTCAACCCCATCTGATTTCCTGTGTAATCCTTACTTACTGCCCCATATGTGAGTAAACCATGGCTTCTGTCTGCTCTTGAATGTTCATGCCTGTACTTCAAATGATCAACGTCCCACCATTCTCATTTCTCCTCATACTTTCCAGCATACTCTCTATTTTTATCATTTAAAGCTTTATATGTTACTCTGCCTTCTAAACTAATGGTTTCCAAATATCAGGACTAGATGAGATTGTAAGAACAATGGAATAATTTTTTTTTTTTTGCATGGACAGGCACCAGGAATCGAACCCAATCTCCCTCATGGCAGGCGAGAACTCTGCCTGCTGATCCACCGTGGCCCGCCCATGGAATAATTTCTTGTATAAACTTTAATTTGATCAACATAAAGGACTTTCCTAAGAGTTAGAATATGTCCTTCCTAACTTGGGGTATTAAAATATTCTTTTCTTTATTAAATACATTTATAACAGATGTTAATTGTTGCCATTGTTGTTTTATTACTGCCCTACTTTGAAACAAAATCACTTGTTTTTTAAACAAAAGTTAATGTTGATTGCCCCTTTTACACTATTACTGATATTTGAAAGGCAAAAGTCTGGAGATCATTCTGATAAAAACTTTTCATGCAATTTAGGATCTCACAGCTTTGTTGAGCATTCATGAGTCTGGCAAGATCCTATTTAGAAAGTAAAAGTTAGCTCCAAGGAGGGAGTGGAAACAAGACGCTCATATAGCGGGAAGGTGGAAGCCTGTGAGGGAAGGTTCAGACTGGCTGACATTAACTTCCATTTTACTTGGTTGGGGGGGGGGGGTCTTACAAGTGGGAACAGGTGGTTGCTTAGGAATGAGGAAGTTTGCTGGTGATACTTGATAAAGATCTGGCTGTATTTAAATTTCGTCTTCTGGGCCTGTCTGGCATTTACAGGAAATACAAACTTGGGTCTCCCGCTGCCTTTCCCTAGCTGAATTCTGACCTTGTAAGACACTGATTTTCCTGCCTACAAGCCTCATTCCCCCACATTATTAGGTAGGAATAAGGATTAAATAACTTAAGATATGCATAGCCTTAGCTCCTCGAAGCTCATGGGAATAGATAGATAAAGTGTTACCATTGTTCCATTTGAGCCTCTGGACAAGTGACATAAAACATAAAAATCAGTCCTTACAATGAACTTTTCCTACATAATTACAGGTTGTAGAGAATATGCATTCTAGAATGTACCTCAAAGCTTCTTATTATGAAAACTTGCCTACAATAAAATGGAGGTTTAAAAGCAAACTTTTAGAAGTAGAAGAAAATGCATTTTTAAAGGATAATGAGATTCCTTAAAGGAGTCAGAAGTGTCATATCTAAGAAAAATAAAATTAAAAGTTGGTAACAGTTGAGGGACAAAGAAAGCTAACCAAGGAGTTTAGAAATTAAATCTGCTTTTTATGAGCAACTTCTTTGATGCTTGGTGGCTTTAATGAATGATTGTTTCTATATAATGATCTTGTTCTATTATTAGAAGCAATGTATCACTACACTTAAAGCATTTATAATCCACGCTTGGCAGTATATTTTGCATTAATTGTATTTTTACTCATATACCATTCCATTTTAACACCTTGCAATGGTAACATTAATTTGCTCTCCCTCATATTTCTTATATTTATACATTTTGTCATCTCACTTTTCACTCTAGGTTTTGCTAAGTTATATAGTCTGTTTTTTGCTTTTTTTTGTATGCTGTGTGGCGGGGTCACATTTCATTATTTTTCCATGTGAGTATACCATATATATATTTGTTGAACATTTTGTTTGTTTTTTGGTTGTTTTGCTTGTTTGTTTTTTGGGAAGTACATGGACTGGGAATCAAACCCAGGTCTCCTGCATGGCAGGTGAGAATTCTACCACTGAACTACACTTGCACAACCTGCAGTCCCAGTTTTTATCCTCTGTATTTCCTTCTGGTGTCCTAAATGCCCCTAACCTACTTTCAACAATACTGACACTCAGGTTTGTTCATTATACATTCAATATTGCCTTATTGTCACACAGTATTGTGGTATACATTTCTGAATCTTTATAATCAATCCTGTTGAACATTCTGTACTCCTTAAGCATAAAATGCCCACTCTCTACCCTCTTTGTATTTTCTGATACCGTGTGTTCTCAACTTTAACTCTCAGAGTTTGCTAATTATAATTAGTTCATATTTAGTGAGACCATACCTACTTGTCCTCTTGTTTCTGGCTTTTGTCACTCAACATAATGTCCCCAACATTATTCATGATGTTACATGAATCATGACTTTACACTGTCTTACAGCTGCACAATATTTCATTGTATGTATATACCACGGTCATCCATTGATGAACATTTGGGCTGCACTGATCACTTGGAAATCATGAATAATGCCACTATAAGCATTGGTTTACAAATGTCCATTCATGTCTTTGCTTTCAGTTCTTCCGAGTATATACCTAGTAACAGGATTGTGGATCAACTGCAGTTCTGTACTTTTCTTCCTGAAGAACCACCAAACTGCCTTCCAGAGTAGCTGCATTATTCTACATTTTCATCAACAGTGAATAAATGTAGCTATTTCTCCACATCCTCTCCAGCACTTGTAATCTTCTTCTTCTTCTTCTCTCTTTGGCCATTCTAGTAGGTTTGAGGTGGTATCTTGTGGTTCTGATTTGCATTTCCTTAATTGTTAGTGAAGTTGAGCACACTTTCATGTGCTTTCAGGCCATTTGTACTTCTGCTTTGGAAAAATGTATATCCATGTCTTTTGTTCAGTTTTCAAATTGGATTGCTTGTCTTTTTCTTCTTGAGTTGCAGTATCTCTTTATATATTCTGGACATCAAACCCTTATCTGACATGTAGTTTCCAAATATTATCTCCCATTACATAAACTGCCTTTTTACTTTTCTGACAAAATCCTTTGATATGCAAAAGTATTCATTTTTGAGGATATTACATTTATCTATTTCTTCTTTCATTGTTCACACTTTGGGTGTAAGGTCTAAGAAACCACCTCCTACCACAAGATCTTTAAGATATTTTCTTACATTTTCTTCTAAAAGTTTTATGGTCTTAGCTCTAATGTTTAGTTATTTGATTCACTTTGAGTTAATTTTTGTATAAGATGTGAGATAGGGGTCCTCTTTCATTCTTTTGAATGTGGATATCCAGTTCACCAAGCTTCATTTTGTTGAAAGGGCTGTACTGTCCCAGTTGAACTGACATAACAGCCTTATCAAAAGTCAGTTGTCTGTAGATGAGAGGGTCTATTTCTGAACACTCAATTCAATTCTCTATCTTTATGACAGTACTATGCTGTTTTGACTACTGTTTCTTTGTAATATGCTTTAAAATCAGGTAATGTGAAATCTCCCACAAAATTTTGCTTTCTCAAGATATGTTTTAGTTATTTGGGGTACCCTGCCCTTCTAAATAAATTTGGTCTTTGGTTTTTCTATTTCTGCAATATAAGTTCTTGGGATTTTAATGGGTACTGCATTGAATCTATAAATCAATTTGGGTAGAGTCAATATTTTAACTGTACTGAATCTTCTAATACCTGAACATGGTATCTCCTTCCTTTTATTTATGTCTTTCATAATTTATTTTAGCAATGTTCTGTATTTTTTGGTGTATAAATCTTTTATGTCCTTGGTTAAATTTATTCCTAATTTTTTTATTCTTTTGGTTGCTGTTGTAAGTGGAATTTTTTTTTCCTGATTTCCATCTTAGATTACTCATTCCTAGTATATAGAAACACTACTGATGTTTGTGTGTTCAGCTTGTATCCTGCCACTTTGCTGTATTCATTTTTAGCTCTAGTAGCTTTATTGTAGATTTTTCCAGACTTTTTACGTATAGACTATGTCATCTGAAAATAGTGAAAGTTTTACTTCTTCCTTTCCAATTGGGATGCCTTATATTTCTTTTGCTTGTCTAATTTCTCCAACTAGAAATTCGAGCACAATGTTGGAAACAGCATTGTTATTCCTGATCTTAGAGGGAAAGTTTTCAGTCTTTTCCTGTTGAATATGGTGTTAGCTGTGGTGTTTCATACATTCCCTTTCTCATATTGAGGGAGTTTCCTTCTGTTCCTATCCTTTGAGTTGTTTTCATCAAGAATGAATACTGAATTTTGTCAAATGCCTTTTCTGCAGCAATCAAGATGATCAGGAAAAATAAAGTTTTTTCCTCTTTATTTATGGATGTGGTATATTACATTGATTGATTTTTTTGTGTTGAATTACCCCTGCATACCTGAATAAAAGCTTACTTGTTCATGGTGTATAGTTCTTTTAATGTGCTTCTGGATTTGATTTATAAGTATTTTGTTAAAAATTTTTGCATCTATGTTCATTAAAGAGATTGGCCTGTAATCTTCTTTTCTTGAAGTGTCTTTGTCTGAATTTGGTATTAGGGTGATGTTGGCTTCATAGAATGAGTTAGGTAGCTTCCTCTCCTTTTCAATTTTTTTGAAAAGTTTAAGCAGGATTGGTACTAATTCTTTCTTGAATGCTTTGAGGAATTCACATGTGAAGCCATCTGGCCCTGGACTTTTGTGTCTTTTTTTTTTTTTAATGACTGATTCAGTCTCTACTTGTGATTAGTTTGATGAGGTCTTCTATTTCTTATTGAATTAATGTTTGTTATTCATGCTTTTGTAGGAAATTGACCATTTGTCAAAGTTATCTAATTTGTTAGTATATTATTGCACATAGTATCCTCTTTTTATCTCTTTTATTTCTATAGGGTCAGTAGTTATGTTCTCCCTCCCATTTCTGATTTTATTGATTTGCATCTTATCTTTTTGTCAGTCTAGCTAAGGATCAATAGACTTTATTGATTTTCTCAATAAAGTAATTGTTTCTATTGTTCTCATGTTCTCAATTTCATTTATCACTGCTCTAACCTTTGTTACTTCCTTTCTTCTGTTTGCTCTAGGGTTAGTTTGCTGTTCATTTTCTAGTTCCTTCAAGTGAGCAGTTAAGTTCTCAAATTTTGCTCTTTATTCTTTTTTAATAATGGCATGTAGGGCAATACATTTCCTTCTCAGCATTGTCTTTTCTGTGTCCCATAAGTTTTGATATGTTGTGTTCACATCTTCATTTGTCTTGAGATATTTACTGATTTCTCTTGTAAGTTATTCCTTGACCTATTACTGGGTTGGTTAGCTGTATGTTGTTTAGCCTCCATATATTTGTGAATTTTCTGATCTTCTACCTGTTTTTTATTTCCAGCTTCATTATATATAATGATCCAAGAAAGTGTTTTGTAAAATTTCAATATTTCTAAATTTATTGAGGTCTGATTTCTGACCCAACATGTAGGTGATCCTGGAGAATGATCCATGAGCATTTGAGAAAAATTTATATTCTGCTGCTTTGGGATGTGATGTTCTGTAAATGTCTGTAAAGTCTGGTTTATTTATCATATTATTCAAGATCTCTGTTTCATTATTTATACTCTGTCTATATGTTCTATCCATTGATGAGAGAGGTGTATTGACGTCTCCTACTGTTGCTGTAGAGTTGTCTACCTCTTCCTTGAGTATTGCCGGTATTTACCTCACGTATTTTGGGGCACTCTAGCTCAGTGTATAGTTATGATTGCAATTTCTTCTTGATGCATTTCTCCTTTTATTAATACATAGTAACCTTCTTTGTCTCTTGTTTTATGTTTGAAGTCTGATTTGTCTCATATTAGTATAGCTAACCCCTGTTCTTTTCTGGTTTTTATTTGTGTGAAATATCTTTTTCCAACCTTTCACTTTTGATCTTTTTATGTCCTGGGGGTCAAAGTGGGTATCTTTTAGGAAGCATATAGATAAATCCTGTTTCCTTAATCCACTCTACCAATCTGTGTCTTTTGATTGGTGAATTTAATCCTTTAAAATTCAATGTTATTACTGTAAAGGCAAAACCTTCTTCATCCATTTTTTTCTTTTTGATTGTATATGTCATATCTTCTTTGTTACTCTTTTAGTTACCCTTACTTCTCATCTTCATTTCTACACTCTTCTCCAAGCCTCTCTCTTCTGTCTTTTCCCAACTGCCCATAGTGCTCCCTTTGATAATTCTTGTAGAGCAGATCTGTTGTTCCCGAACTCTCTCAGCATCTGTTTATTTGTAAATATATTAAACTTCCCCTCATTTTTGAAGGACAGTTTTGCCAGATATAGAATTTTTGGTTAGCAGTTTTTCTCTTTCAATATCGTAAATATGTCATACCACTACATTCTTGTCCCCATGATTACTACTGAAAGATTTGTACTTTAGTCTTTTTGAGCTCCTCTTATATATATAATGGATGCTTTTCTCTTGTTGCTTTTAGAATTCTCTCTTTGTCTTTGGCATTTGACAATATGACTAGTAAGTGTCTTGATGTAGGTCTATTTGGATCTATTCTATATGGGGTACCCTACACTTTTTGAACTTGAAATTTTATGTGTCTTTTGTAAGTGTTGGGATATTTTCAGTGGTTATTTCCTCCATTGTTCTGTCTGCCCCTTTTCCCTTCTCTTCTCCTTCTTGGACACCCATAACACAGAGTCCTGTGCTTCATGTTGTTATTCAACTCCCTGACACCTTGCTCATATTTTTTTCATTTTCCATTCTGTTCTTTTGTATCTAGGATCTCAGAAATTCTGTCCTCTAGTTTACTAATCCTTTCTTCTGTCTCTTCAGATCTGCTGTTGTATGTCTCCATTGTGTTTTTCATCTCTTCTTGTGTGACTTTCATTCACCTAAGGTCTTCCATTTATTTTTCAAGCTTTCAAGTTCTTCTGTATGGTTACCCAGTGTCTTCTTTATATCCTTTATCTCATTTGCCACATTTTCTTTCAACTCATTGAATTGACTTGGGTTTATTTGAACATCCTTAATTAGCTGTTTCAACTCTTATATCTCATTTGAAATTTTAATTTGTTCCTTTGATTGGGCCATATCTTTGTTTATTCTAGTATGACTTGTGATTTTTTTGCTGGTGCCTAGGCTTCTGATTTTCTTATTTTGCTCTACAGGGTGTTTTTTCTCTTTTGATTTTTCTTTCTGTTTGGCTATGTTCTCTAACTGTTCTTTGATATTTGGTTCAACTTATTCTAGCCTAGCTTCTGTTTAACTGATCAGAATTTCTCAGCTCTTATTTTTCTGATTCTTGCCCTGCCTATAAGGAAGTTTTTGGGATTGCCCCGTTTGTGTGTGCAGTTGTTTCATGCCCAGAAAAAAATTTCTATTCCCTCTTCTCCTCAGAGAATGTTGATGTGCTGTTTGTTTTATGCCTGTATATGTTTTTAACACTACTTTTGTTGCCTCAAGTAACTTTTACTGGAGGTTTGGCTCTGAGAGGAGGGTAGGATTGACCTCCAGTCAGAGTTTCCCTAATAAGACAGGCCAAAGTCTCATTACTGATTCATAGGGGTGTAATCAGTATCAAGGTTCCCTGGAGAGTGCCAGCCTTTCTTGTGAGCCTCTTAATTCTGTACTTTTCCTGGTCTGCCTTGAAGATGGCACTTGTCAACCCACTGCTCACCCCAGGTGTAAAGTGGTACCAAGCCTTTAATTCTCAGCAGACCCTATCCTTGCCAGGGTTATGGTTGAGACAGAGGATGCGGCCAAAGGTGGGCTTAAACTTTTTCTGTTTTTCAGCTCCTGGGGTCTGAATTCTCTAAATAACAGTACTGCCTGTACTGTGCCTTGGCTCTTTCCTTCATTTTTGGGTGGAGGAAGCTGCTCTTCAGGCCCTCCCTAACTTCCCTCTGGGCTGTAAACATTAGAGGGCTTTCAAGCAGCCCCCTTTACCCTCTCCCAGGAACATGTTTGAGACAGGCTGGGCTCTACTTTTTGTAGGTTCAAACTTTTGTATGTTTGAGACAGGCTGGGCTCTGCTTTTTGTTTGGTGTAGAGGATGGGCACTATGAACCTTGGCTGAGACCCTCCTGTGGGCACAATGCACCTGGTGATTCCCAGGCTCCCACATGGAGAGAACTTGGGCTAGAAACTAAGAGTTTCAATTTCCCCAGCCAGCATCCAGTCCAGGAGAGGTCTGCTTTTACCCAACCAGAAAGACCTTGGTTGGCAGTTGGCTTGTCCATATTTTTCAGCCACAATAGGGAAAGATACCTTTGAAGAGGGTGTAAACCAGCTCCAGTGGGCCTAGGACAGGGTCTGGAGAGGCTCTGAAAAGCCCTGTATTCTCCTGCACTCTCCTCCCTGCCCAGCAGATGATACTGTTCAGTGACTTAATCATCCTCAGAAGCTATTTGCCTTGTGGACCCCAGGCAGTGACTGGTCAGATGGGGCTGAAACTGTGGGTTCCTGTGCCCTCACTTCATCAGCCAAAATCTGACTCAATGTGGACTGTGCCTCCAACCTACTTGCAGTGGAGGATAGCTGCCCCAGTATGCATCTACTCCCTCCTCACCCCCACCCCCAGGCAAAGATCTGGCTTCTCACTGCTATTTCCCTCAAGGTTGGGGGACAGATGCCAGGATCCAGGGCTGGAAACACATCTCGGTCCATGTTTTCTCAGGCTGTTTGCCCCTCACCGACCCTGGCCTTGCAATGCCCTCCCCTGACCCCAGATCTCCAAACAACTGATTTGGGTATTTTATTACTGGGCACTTCCTGCTTTTAGGCAAGATTTTGCAGGGTTTTTCCCTCTCTACTCCTCTGTTTTGAAAAATCCTCCTTGCTGTCCATTTGAATTCCACCCTCCCCTTCAACTGAAGTTCAGCCACAGATCCCTGTGGGCTGCTGTTACTGCATCTGTATAGGTGGGGATCTGTCTAACTGCTGTGAGAAATTTTATATTGTCCCCAGTGGGACCTGGTAGGGATCCTGGCAGCCATGTCTGTGTGCTTCCGGTGCTATGTGGGACCAAGTGAGGGGAAGGGGAGAAGTCCAGGTGGTCTTGGGGTAGAGTTTCCTATCTGATGTTTTTCTTTGATTCAGCATTTGTAGGATCCTTCCCCAGTCTGTACCTTTCTCCAGAGTTCTTAACAAGTCAGACTTGTCTGTTTCTTCTTTGAATCTCTGGGGAGAGGTTTTCAGTAGCTGTTCACATTGCCATCTTGATGACGCCACCAATATTTATTTAATTTTGATCCAAGGGCTGTTGTCATTTCCCACAGTCAGCGGGAAAATGGTTATTTGTCTCTCCAAATGTTACATAAAACTACTACCATTACATGTAATTTCTCATTGTATTTAAGCCCCACTGGCTCTAAGCTAGGAAATTAAGTGAAGGTGGTGTCAGCTCGGCCCACTCCAGATTCCTTTTTGCAAATAAGCATCCCTTTATTAGAAGGAAGCAGTATTCCTTCATTTCTCAGGGGCACAAGGGTGAGATTTGCTGCTGGAGGGCTCACTTGCCTCATCTTTCCTTTTCCCTTTAGAGAACATGCCTATTCCACTCCTGATTTGAGTTTATTTTGATTTGTTATTAACCCTCTTTTTTTTTCTTCATTGAGCTCACTTGAACTCATACTATTACTGTTAGGCTTGAGATATTAGCATATTCTGATATCTCCAAAATGTAATCTGATTAGCTAATCTCATCTGCTATTTTCATCACAGAAATATTTAAACTCAATCTATGTGATACCAGCCTTTGAAAAAAACACCAAAGAATAGGCAAAGCACACCCAGGAAAAAAATGTGGGGACAACATTAATAATCATAAAGAGCTTTAACTCCAATTGTAAGCTTATATGTGCACAGATGTATAAATATTCATCACATTTCATTAATTTAACTATTATTATTGTTTGTCACAATTTTCAGGTAACCCTTATATTATTGGCTATGACTATAAATTGATCAGGAATTTTTAAAACGCTGAGTAGATCCCAAAACCTTCATTAGTTTGAGTGGAAAATCTTCTCTGAATATACCTAGAAAATAGCTTGAGAATGCAGGTGAACACTGTCATTCATTTCTCCAAATAGCATCAAAATAATTGTAAGGTTCACCTTTTAGAGAATGAGCTGTTTTTTGTTTTGTTTTCTGAGTCAGATCTTTATTAAAAAATCTGATCTGCCAACTTAGTGTTTTCCACCAACTTGGGGAGCAGAAACTTTCACAGGCTTCACAATCTTTTGTTTAGGTGCTGCCTTTGGGAACCTTAGCAGCAGCCACTGCTGTCTTTTTAAATGCACCTTTTTTGCTTCTTTGGCAGCCCTGATAGCTTGTTCTCATTGACCCTTTCTAATTTCGGGTTTCTGATTCCTCTTGGCCATAATATCAGCAAGAGATGCACCAGTGACAGCACTCTGGAATTTAACTGCACGGCGGGTTCTTTTCTTTTGAATTTCTTCCGGCTGTCCCTTTTTTATGCTTTCTTCTGTAGAGGACAGTCCAGTTCATCTGCTGAGGGTTCTTCTTGGAAAGGAATGCAGACTTGCATTTTGCATTAAAAAATTTAAAAACCTTCCTGTTGGTACTGGTATACTGCCTCCCATGTCCAGGATGGATCTTGTACCCACTGAAGCTGCAGAGTTCCACTTTCATGGTTGCCAACACCTGGGGACCAGGAAGATGGCGAAGAGAAAGAGAATGAGTTTTTAATTTTGAGTCAGCAGATCCTTTGGGCTAGGTTTCTCGAAAATTGAACTGGTAGTATTTGGATAGTTTATTTATTTATTTATTTATTTTATTTTATAGGGGAAATATTTTGAAACAAAATTCAAAGAAACAAACAAAAAGCACAAGCGAGACTAGTCTGCGGTCAGGTTCCATGAATTAAATCTGCGCAGTGCCCATGTCAAGGGTCAGTCCTCCGGCCTCTGTAATCAAGACGTTTATAACTTGTTTTATCTTATTTGGGACTTCCAGTAGGTGGTTTTCTCAATTTGTAACAATTATTTTAATGAGGAAACACTATAATTTCTTAGGATAAAGAATTATATCAAAATTGTATAAACCAATGTATGCTTTGTTCCTTTCCCTTCTTGTAGTCTTTGATACATTTTCCACCCAATTCAGCCTATCATCTGGAAAAGTTGTATGCCATACTCTTTTATTTATAGTCTTTCCTTGGTTTGAACATCTATAAAAAGCAGAATTAAGGAGGACTCTAGATGAATAGTGTGAGACTATTAAAATATCTATGTCTTATCTGACATGAGCCTAAGATTGCCAAGCAGAGATGGGTACTTAATCTCAGTACAGAAGTTCCTTTAAAATTGCTGTCAATTTAATGTATTTTGCCTTGAAGTTGTTTAATTATCAATTCTATGGACTCTGTCTTATAATATGTGATTTCATTTGATTCAAATAAGGCTGTTATATATACTTTATTTGTATAGCTCAAATTACTTTAGCTTTGTGGATCCAGAGGGATATTTTTATCCCCCAAATGTTTTAACCCAATTTTTATAAACTCCTGAAGAATATCAATATCTTTCAATTTTTAAATATTGTTATTAGTTAACCTTTTTATTGTGATTTTAGCAAACACATCAAAATTTAAGTGGTAATCATACCACCGTCAAGAAAAATGAAGGGACTACCTGCAATGGGCATTGTTAAGTGCGACCCCTTTCCAAGAAGAACCAGAAATTTATTAGAACAGTTGGCAAGGGCTTTTGGAGAAAAGGTGCATGCCCCACAGACTTGCAGGTAAGCACACCTGGTGATCAGTCAGCTTTGGTCAGTAGCGAGAGATCCTCAGAATGCACAAGCATACCATGCTAATCAATATATATCTCCTCTCCTTTTGTAAGCCCCTTCTACATAATAGGAAACTTTAATATCATTGTAGCTCACTTCCCTAAATGCCTTTATAAGCAGCTATGACAAGAAGGCCATTGAGACTCTTTGTTCCATTTTCTGTTTGAGATCTCCTTGCACAGGAAGTCTCCCCCTGTCCCCCCCAAAATAAAACCTTTTATGCTTTAATTTATATGTGGTGAATTATTTCTTTTGACACCATCTAATATTAGAATTTTCCCGTGTTTCTCCCCATAGTCCAATCTACCATAAATGGTTCCTAAAACACTAACACATTTTATATAACCTTTCAAGGTACAGTGGCTTGAGCTCCCAAGCCGAGCATACGAACTCAATTCAGTGTGGCTGATGAGATACACTGGGTGGTATGGACAATTACAACAGTTAAGTGTTTACTACAATGGCTGGAAGCAATCAAATTAAACAGCAATTTTTCAGTGTTACAGCTGTACATTGCAACTTCCCAGGCATTCTTACCATATCGTTAATACAACTGGGCTTGTACTATTTATCATACAAAAGAATTGAAGGACAATTTGTATTTGATTCTGTTTTATTAAATTTCCAGTTATTGCTGATTCTTTTCCAGCAACATCCCTGAAATTGTAAAGTAAGAGTTAATTTTTGCAAACTTGTTTCCACTTTCTAAGTCATAAAAGTAAGATATATTATTCCCAATTCAAAAATGTTGCTCTTTGAGCAGATAACTTGTTGGCGCTTTAAAGAACTAAAGATTATCGGACTTTACATTGTGAATTATGGTTGTAGTACATTTAATTCCACAGCTGCTTCTGCTGCTTCTCTCCCATCCACCTCCTCGCTGCCATCCATGCGGTTGACTTTTTCCCATGAGATGGGTCATATATTCTATGTCTTATATACAGAAGTGTTACCTTTTGTACCACATGATTGAGTTATAATTGAGCTACATGAGATGTTTAAAGTGTAACAGTGCAAAAATAGATATGTTTTGGCATGCATACATATATGTATACACAGATATACACCTCTGTATCCATCACTATGAACAGGAAAATGAACATATCCATCACAACCAAAAATTTGTCTGCACTCCTTGGTAATCTGATTCTCCTACCCTTCGGTATCTCCCACCCTTTGGTATCTCCATCAGGTGCAAGCATCCATCTCTTCTTTCAGTCAATGCAGATTAGTTTACATTTCACAAATTTCATATAAATGGTACCATATATTATATGTTCTTTCTTATCTAACTTCTTTCACTCAGCATAATTAAAAAAAAATACTTACCCATGTTATTGCTTGGATCTGTAGTGATTTATTTTCCTTTTTATTGCTGAGTGGTAATTCATTGTATGAATAGATCACAATGTGTTTTTTTGTTCATCTGTAGATGGATATTTGGGTTGTTTCCAGTCAGGGCTATTGCAAATAAAGCTGCTATGAATATGTGTATTAGAAGTCTTGGTAAAGAAATATACTTCCATTTTTATTGGGTAAGACTTAGCACATGCCATGCAGTAGACTGACATTTACATCTATGAGTGGGCACTTTTACAAAATGTTTACACAAATTTACATTATCACCAACAGTGTATGAGAATTTCAGGTGCTCCATATGCTCACCAATACCAGGTATGGTCATCTTTTAAGTTTTAAAGATTTTGATAGATGTGTTGTAGTGCCTCATAATTTTAATGTGCATGTATCTAATGACTACTGATGTTGAGCATTTTTTCATGTGCTTTTTTGCCACTAGTACCTTCTTTGGTGAAGAGTCTGCAGCAACTCTAGGCTTCACGTTACCTGTTTTCTGTCTCTCAGAGATCTGCTCTTTGCTTGATTTCTAATGTTGTCAACAGTTGTTGTTTCATATCATTTACCTAGTTTTTAAATTGTTTCAGGTGGGAGGGTAAATCCAATCCAGTTTCTGTTATACATCTTGGCCAGAGCAAAAATTCTTATCCCCACAAGTTAAAGTTTTAGTGATCTCCTGACCAATGCCTGAATATTTTACCACCATGGTCATTAGACCTAAATAAAAGTTTCTAAGTACTCAGCTTTTCTTTCTAATATGTGTCTCGGTCGTGTCATCAAAAGGGCTACAAGCATATTCCCACCCTGAGGTATAAATCAATCAATCAATCAATCATTTTGGTGTTTCAACTCTTATTCTAAACACTAGTTAGGTGCTCTGCTCTATTACTAAAAACATTGAATTTACCCTCTAATATTGCCAGAGTTACTGTAGTATACTTTTTTCTGTAGCTGTACACATTTCCCCAAATACCAGCTTTGGATCTATAGACAAACTATTATTAGCCTTTGTTTCAAGCCATTGATTACCTTCTCAAATTACTACAGTGGAATGGTTTTATGCTTTCCATATTTGAATGTAGTCCCATGTGAGCCAGACAAATGATGGGGTATTATTAATAACTAGCATCCATGCCTTATCTCTATATGGCCCATCCCAACTTGGGGAGATGATATATGTCCACTTTGAGTCAAAATGGCTACTGGAATCACTTCCAGAGGCAGATTATAAGTGTCTTTCAGATTTTACTGTTCACAAATGCTTCGAACACATTTTATTACTGCCAAGGCAACTGATGGATTGGGTTTCCTACTCCTCCACGTCTTTCTTCTTCCCAAAGCTTTGGTGATTTGTAATAGCACATATCAACTCTGGGTAACAGATGATGGAAATGGTAGCACAATATTGCAAATGTATTTAATGCCACTGAATTTTTCACTTGAAAGTGGTTAAAATGGGAAATTTTGACTTGCATATATGTACAGTAAAAACTTAAAAAAGAACCTCATAAACAAATTCAGCTTGGAGAGGAAAACACACTGAAATAATACAACTTCCAATTTCATCTAAAAATAATGAATCTGCCAGTTTGGAACCAGTAGTGTCATAGGAAAATAATCAAACAGAATGATACTATTTATAGAAGACCCAGTTAAAGTGGTTTTTGTTTTGTTTTGCTTCCATAACCCCACATCTCCTTGAGATATTTAAACTAGAGCCAGTTGGCAAAAAGTAACTAATAATGAGGATTAGAAGGGGTCTGGAGATGTTTTTCAGATATTATACACAAGATTTTATATGTTATACAATAATAATTTACAGCATAGGTATTAATGACATAGCTTTGGAGATCAGATGGAATGAGAAATAATGAAAATAATATGCCAGGTCCTCCTTCCCCTCATGTATGATGTATAGTGTATGGTTCAGATGATTATTTTCTCTATGAAGTTTTGTGCTCGAGTTCATTAAGACAAAGGAGATTGCCTTAGATCACTGAATGACACCTCATTCATCTGACATACTTTATAGAACTCTTATTTTTACTGCATCTGGATTATCAGATGATAGACACAGAATAAATAGGGTTGACTCTAGAAGATATTTGGGATTCCTTTGAAACTCCACATTGAAATGAGTGTCTATATTATATATTGTCTTATATAGGGAGGACATTTCCTTTCCACAAAGAGCCTACAGTTTCATGGGGGCCAGGGATTTGTGGGGGACTGAAGGCAATTATGATTCTTTTCACAATTTAGATTTACCAGTCGCATTTTCAGAAGGACCATAGGACCTGAGTTCTAGAAAATACGAGTGGAAAGAAAATCAAGTCTGATTTTAGAGTCTACTAGCAGTATTCAAAACTGACAAGTTGTTTTGGTTTATTTGTTTGTTTTTTTGCTGTTGTTTTTTAATTGAGGGAGGTTTGGGGAAGTGCTTTACAAAAATCAACTGAAACGGGCTTTCTAAAAGTGTCCTTTTTTGCCTATTATAATATTAGAAACTGGGGGGGGAAATCCATGAAATATTTTTGGTTTTATTGTCTTTCTCATTTTTGACAGTGCATCCTTAATCCTCATGGTTCTACATTCTTTTTATTTATAATTTAGAAATACTAAGTTGAGGGTCATGCATTTTGATTCTATATCTTCTCCATTATTTGACTGGTAGCTTACACAACAATCAGTCATTTGTCTTAGTCTGTGCAGAATCTCTGTGCCTCAGCTCAGCTCAGTAAAGTGATTTAAAATTGCTTTTGAACTCTGAGGTGGAGGCCATGGACAAATACGGCCCTTAAAACCGGAAGAGCATTTGCAGTGGCTTCAATTCCCAAATGGCATTCAGATATGTGAGTCATTCTTCTAAAAAACTAAGCTACTCTTTCACCTTTACTCAGTTGCAAATGTGTATTTTTGTTCAATCTGACCTTCTGGGGCAGAATGCAAACCTGCCTCTATCCGTTCCTTTGAGGCTGCCTTTACAGATTCCTATTTTCTAGACCAGTGAGATGATGTAGGCAGTAGGTCTGTGCATGCAGTTTATGGAGTTTCTTTGCTAGGAAGACAGTCCTACATAATTAGTTGTAATCCTTCAAACTAAACTGATAGCAGTGATAATCATGGAAAGAATCATGGAGGGTGATCCTGCTCCTACTGGAGAGGGGTCTGAACTGTGAGCCTCAATTGCTTTTACTTAGATGCTTTACCTACATTTGTGAACCTGTCAGGTGAAACACCCATCGCACTTCCAGGTTCTGCTGAGAGTCACATGTGTGGTGTAGCTAGACTTTTGTCTCTTGTTTCTAAAAGCATCAATTTCTGCAAGGATGAATCTGCAACAGATTCCATGACCAATCACATTGAAAGGTGAGATTAGAGGGGTTTGCATGAGTCTTGGCTCAGTTTTAAATTCCTCTGAAAGTTCTAAGATGTCAAATTTTCATTTGAGTGTAACATCTATACAGGGAGAAAGAATGACAACTAGGGGCCTAACAGGTATGTTCAATGTATAAGAACTCCAGTTGATTTAATTCTATAAAAATATTTAATATTTCTAAATTTTGATTTAGTGTTTCTTTAATTGGATGTTCTCCTAGCTATATACAATCCAACTAGAGATTTAGTTCCATGGCTTTCACAAGGTCTTGGAGGTGGAGAAGTTGGTGAAATAAGATGTGCTAATTAGTATAAAACACTAACAATTTGCTATTATTTTAAAGATTATCCCAAGTACTACAATTCTGTTAGCATTTATGTGCATCTTCCCCCTAATTATTACTTAAGAATTAAACAGGCATCCCCTTAATGTGGAACTCTAATATATTGAGATTTATTCTGCATTTCATGCATTTTTTATCTATGTAGTCATTTATTGTATAATTAAACATTCCTAATTTCTTTTAGAGTTTTAACCAGAAGTCATTCTTTTCCCATTTTTTTAAATTGTACACCCAAATATGTTTTCATTGATAACACCCATTCTGACCTCCCACCAACACTTGGATATTTATCATTCCTGTCATAAAGATTTGAAAACAATGAATGAGTTGCTGCTTGCCAACCCTACTATTAGTACTGAAAAAGTAGTTCACTGTCAGCAATGGACATTTCCAAACTGAGATTATGGATCAATTAATTTTATAGGCATGTCTGACGAACCCTTTAGTTATTTTTCTTTCACTTTCTACAACAGTGAAACAATTCCCACTCTTTGCGTTCATTGCAGAGTCAACTAACAGGTAAGTTTGGAGATCTGGTCTCCGAGCTTCCTGCCACATGGTGCGCTATTCATGCAGCCACATAAATAACTTTAAATTTTATATCACACATATAATAAGGATTTAAAAGCCATCTGCAAAGTCAATCATTTATTATAAAATTGGGGCAGTTATCTACTGATTAGCACTCAAAATGTTTTATGTTTATCTCATTAAGCATAGACCATGATCTTAGTACAAATATTTTTCACAATTTTACATATCAGGAATTGGGGTGTATCTTACAATCAATGATGATTTATAAGTATATATTTTATGACAGTCCTATCTGTCATAAAATATAATGGTGTAAGTACAGTCAGTAGTAACTTGGGATTGATGAAAATATGTTCTATTTTACTGTAAGAACACTGAAGAATAGTACATAAAATCTGGAACAAATAATGATTATCAACTAAGTAGACTTTAATATGGAACAGATGGCTAATTGGCTAGAGAATCCTAAAAATCATTAAACGGTTACTTATTGGGAAGTCTGAAGGTTTTGGTGGAACATAAAACCAGCCTCTACTATAGAGTACAGAGGCCTCTCAGTTTTTAAAATCTGCTCATTTTAAGTCTATATTCTGTCAAATATTTCAAATATGGGAGACTGTGAGGCTTAAGTCTGGTAGGTCAATCATAATTCTATTCATGTAAGGGTTTTGTTGAATCACTCATCTTAATAAATTTTTTGTTTGTTTTGTTTTTCATCTTAGTAAATTTAATAGGCTTCTCCAGTATCTCCAACCTCTTAGTTCTATTTTCTCTGTCTGGTACTCTCCCTGCTTCTATTTTCTCTGTCTGGTATTCTCCAGCTTCCCTGGAATTGCACCTCCATCAACTCAGGGGTACTTCTGGTTTCTGCCTGAGAACCTCCTCCCTGTACCAAACCCAGGGAAGTTTTTCCAGGAAGTCAGCTGGGACAATCACAGGTTTCATATCTCTGAGGAATCACTATCCTTTTTTTTGCCTGATATCCAGTGACTTGGAAATCACTTTTCATATATTTTGTCCATTTTTGGGTTCTTTAAGGTTGGAGGCTAAATACGGGGGAGGAGATATAGGAATACAGAACATACAAACACAAATTTTCTCCCAAATTCTGATACTTTTCAAAAGAGAAATACACATTAAATTTAACATTGTTTCCTTGAAAAAAATCCCTATTGTTTTTAATGCCTCCCTCCCCTTAGATATTAATATACACCAACGTCTCATGTATTCTGTATTCTACAACCTGCATTTTATATTCATTGCTCTTCAAACTGAGCTTTCTTGTATCTGCAGACTCGCGTGTGTGTGTATCACACACATTTCATCCTACAATACAATTGGCACACACATTTGCTTATAGTGATCCTTTCAAATATTTAATTTTAATCTAATCAGTTTTATTAATACATTTTTATGATCTATTGAACTTTGCTATTAAACTGTATCATTTTTTACTACAAAGTCTTAACATTTTTCTCCTACATATCTTTGAGATAATCAAAATTAATTTTATTTTTTATAGGCATATCCTTTTTCTTTCCAACATCATGTATTTAATAATCTGTTCTTTTATTTAATGGAATTTAATGCCATCTCTACCAAATATCAGTTTCTACACATGCTTACACATATTTCTAAATTTACTAAATTGTTCATTCATCTAGATATGTGCCCCATTCCACTATCAAGCTCTTTCATACTAATTCAAAATTTTGGAAGAGAAAACATTTCGTCTATCTCTTCTTTTGAAGTAGAACCTGACAAAGCCTTCAGCTATAAATTTAAATGTGGCTTATAAACTATTTTTCAAGTTTTCAGAAAACATCTTGTTAGCTTCACAAACACACATATATCGCACAGACACACACATATATATAGCCTTTAATAATTGATATTGCAAATATTCAGTAGATGCTCCATGAAACCTTAAGCCCTTAGAGTTGCCCCATGGGATTCTCTGCCTCTGGCTAGTAGATGAGGGAAGAGAGAGAGAGAGAGATTGATCTGAGCCCAGTTACTTCCCTAGGGAAAAGGTAAGCATCCCTACATATGGGAAGCATTAACAGTCTTCCATTGCTAGAATAACACGAGGAAAACCTGCACATTCCTGAAGGAAGATACCTGCTAACATTTGGATTTTAAATATACCCAATCCACCTTTCCCAAATGAGAGTGAAATATAAAACTATTCGGACAAAAACAAACACACAAACACTATGAGAGTTTTACACTCAGACAGTTCTTGAAAGATCTGCTAAAGAACATATGTCATAAAGAATAAAGGCAACCAAAGGAAAAAAATAAAATGGATGAAGCAAAGTTTATTAGGATAAAATGATAAAATATACTGGAAAACAAAAATATTAGTAGTGTTTAAAATAGAGAGAACTTATATATATATATACACACACACACATTTATAAGATTATTGGAGAAATACTCAACACAAAATAACATGGAAGATGCAGTATAGCTACTTGAAAGGTTGTTGTTAAAAATCCCACCACCCACCCCCACCCCAAGTGTAGCCTAACCCACCTCTCCTGCACCCTTCCTGAGCACTACCTCCCTCTACCTGCTCCCTGCAGACTGTTGCCAGTGCATAAAGGGTGCCAGCACTAACCTCCATACCCATGCTACACCTGTCCCCGCCCATACTGTGGAACAGCCTCACCCTGCCCCCTACCCCCAGCTCTGCGCATCAGTTTAAGGCACTCCTAGTCCCATGCATGCGCACGGGCCTTCAGTCATGCTTTACAACTCAGAAAGAGCTGACCTGCACAGCCTGGTTACACTCGCCTCCATCCCATGAAGACATAACGCCAACCTACTGCCATAGCTCTGTGCATGTGCACAAAAGGCTCTGTGCCGTAGACCAGTGCATACCAGGGTTACGCCCCGCCCTGACCTGTGCACCCTCACTGCTACATCCTCCCTGGCCACTGGGCACCCTTCTTCACAAGCACCAGTGTAACATCCCCAACCTGCACCTATACCTGCCCTACAATGCATCACCTGCCCCATATCTTGCATCCTACTGAAAGAAGTCAAATCTCAAGGCAAATCAGTCAAGATATTTACGTGCGGTGAAAACAACAGAGGATCACTAAGCGTATCACAATGAAGACAGATACAGCCCAGCCTAACAACCAAATAAAAACACCAGAGGAGACACAGATATTAGAACAAGTCATCAAAGATGTTCATACAACTCTTCTTAATAAAATAAGTGGGTTGCTAATGACATAAAGGAGATTAAGAAGAAAGTAGAAGAGCATAAAGAGGATTTTGAAAAAATAAATTTAAAAATAGCAGATACCACAGAGATCGAAGACTGTGTTAACCAAATAAAAAATATACTAGAGGCACAAAACACGAGATTTGAGGAGACAGAAGAAAGAATAAGTGATATAGAGGACAGGGTAACTGATTTTGAACACTCAAAACAGCAAATGGCAAAAAAGATGGAAAGATTTGAATTGGATCTCAGGGAAATGATAAGTAGAACAGAGCAAAATAATATAAGAATCATTGGTGTCCCAAAAGGAAAAGAGAGGAGTAAAGAGCTAGGAAGAGTAGTTGAGGATACAATGAGGGAAAGCTTCCCAATCCTTATAAAGGACATAAATATGCAAGTTAAAGAAGCTCAGTGAACTCCAAATAGAATAAATCCAAGTAGGCCTTCCCTGAGACACATGTTAATCAGTCTGTCAAATGTTGAAGGAAAAAAGAAAATTCCGAAAGCAGCAAGAGAAAAACAATCTACTACATACAAAGGAAATCACATAAGACTGAGTTCAGACTACTCAACTGGCACCAGAGAAGTGAGAAGGCAGTGGTGTGATACATTTAAGATCCTGAAAGAGAAAGACTTCCAGAGAAGAATTCTGTATCCAGCCAAATTGTACTTCAGAACTGAGGGAGAGATTAAAATTTTCACAAACAAACCCGGAAAGAATCTGTGAACAAGAGACTGGCCCTATAGGAAATACTAAAGGAGTTCTGCCAGGTAAAAAAAAAAAAAAAAAAAAAGGCAGGAGAGGGAAGTTTGGAGGAGGGCACAGAAATGAAAAAGTACCAGTACCAGTAAGGGTAACTTAAAGGATAAAAAGAAAAAGAGGGAAAAGAATATACAGATCTGCCAAATAAAATTAAAATTATGGTGGATTCGAGAAATTCCTTTTCAGTAATAACTTTGAATGTTAATAGAATAAACTTACCAATTAAAAGATACAAATTGGTAGAATGGATTAAGAACTATAATCCAGCTATATGCTGCTGTCATGGTCAGGTTCATGTGTCAACTTGGCCAAGTTGTGGTACCTGTTTGGTTGGGCAAGTGCTGGTTGGTCTGTTGCAATGAAGACATTTCATAGAATTAGATCATGAGCACGTCAGCTGTATCCACAGCTGATTCCATTTGTAATCAGGCAAAGGGGGGTGTCTTCTGCAATGAGTAATGATTAATCTAATCACTGGAAGCGTTTTAAGGAGGATTCAGAAGAGACAGGTTCTCTTCCTGTTTCAGCTGATGAGCCTCTCCTGTGGAGTTCGTCCAGACCCTCCATCGGAATTGTTGGCTTCACAACCTGCCCTGCAGATTTTGGACTCTGCATTCCCATGGTCACATGAGACACTTTTATAAATTTTATATTTGCGAATCTGTTGATTCTGTTTCTCTAGAGAACCCTAACTAATACATTTTGGTACCGGGAGTGGTTCTTAAGAAACAAAATCTTAAAAATGGGTTTTTATGAATGGTTTTCTACTCTGACTGGATTCAAAGGCACTAAGGACTCTGATTCCCATAATCAGAATGACACTCCCAATCCATGTAGTGAGTTGGCAAAAGAGATAGTCAAAATATCATCATTCAATTCTAATGTTTCACTTGTACAAAGCCAGGCTCTGGGGGATAATGTTTTTGACACCTTTACAGAGTTTTGTAGAAGTAAGAGTATAGAGATGTTGGCTGGTTGTTGTCAGATACACTG
Source organism: Myrmecophaga tridactyla (assembly GCA_004026745.1). Classification (NCBI taxonomy): domain Eukaryota; kingdom Metazoa; phylum Chordata; class Mammalia; order Pilosa; family Myrmecophagidae; genus Myrmecophaga; species Myrmecophaga tridactyla. The sequence continues at coordinate 43,836 of PVIY010019270.1, forward strand.
GCTACATTAAGGAGTGAAAGGGATGGGCTTAAGGCTTCAAACAAGAAATTTAAGCACTGTCTGACAGATGTAGAAGTTTCTATGAGTATCCTGAAGGAAAATCTTATTTCATGTAGGCATACACTTGAGATCTCTGAAAATCAGACTCAGAATCTTATCGTTAGAGCAGCAAATTTACAACGAAAACTGAAATCTCAATGTTGCATGGTGTCTGCCGTTAGAATGTGGGCATTGATTAGAAAGGAGGGGGATCCTGAAAAATGGGATGGTGACATATGGATTGATAACAATGTCAGGTTGAAACCCTAGGTCATGCTGAGTCTTCTCTAGATAACTCTGTAATAGTTTGCCCTGAGGACATAACCGTCCCACCTCCAGCCTGCCTTGAGGAGTTGGCCACCCAACCTCCTCCTGAAGGGATTAACCCTAGAGTGATTAATCCTGTTTCACCAGATGAAACTGCAAATGAAGGCTCTGAAGCAAATAGCTTGGAAGATATTTCTAATTCTTCTCATGATCCACATCTACCACCCCTCATTTCTTCCAGACCTATAACTAGACTAAAGTCTCAACAGACCCTAAAGGTGGAGAGTATCAAACATGAGGAGGTATGTTCTATTCCTAAAGAACTGTGTGAGTTTTCAAATTTCTATAGACAGATATCAGGGGAATATGTGTGGCAATGGATTTTAAGGGTGTGGGATAATGGTGGGAGGAATATAAGGTTGGATCAGGCTGAATTTATTGATATGGGCCCATTAAGCAGAGATTCTGCATTCAAAGTTATAGCTTGAGCAGTTAGAAAAGGTATTAACAGTTTGTTTGGATGGTTGGTTGAAACATGGATCAAAAGGTGGCCAACATTACCTGAGGCTGAAATGCCAGAACTGTCCTGTATAATGTAGATGAGGGGATCCAGAGGTATAGAGAGATTGGAATGTTAGAGTGGATTTATCATGCAAAGCCTGCTCTTACACCCCAGAAATGTCCAGAGGATGCACCTATTACCAAAACAGTGAGAAATAAATTTGTAATACCAGCACCACCATCCCTAAAGAGCTCTGTGGTTGCACTTCTCTGTAGGTCAGATATTACTGTAGGAATTGCTGTCACTGAGCTGGAATCCTTAAACACAATGGGGATGACAGGATCCCAAGTTGGCAGAAGCCAGGTGGCAGCACTTAATCATCAAAGACAGGGTAGACGTGGCTATTATAATAGACAGCAAACTCAAAGCAGGCATCAAAATTATATGACAAGCAGAGATTTGTGGTATTGGCTAGTAAATCATGGGGTACCTAGAAATACAGTAAAAGGGCAGTCTACTAAATTCTTGTTCAAGTTGTATAAAGAAAAGAGTTCTAGGTCAAGTGAAGTCTAACCTGAATTACAAAATACAGTCACAGCCCCTCAATCAATTTCCAGACTTGAAACAGTTTACAGACCCTGAGCCCCTTGAATGAAGGGGAGGCCAGATCCCTTTGGGGGAGAACCCTTTAACACTTCCACAAGTTTATACTCTTAATCTTCCTCCAAGCCTTCCCCAAGGAGACCGACGGCCTTTTACCAGGGTAACTGTGCACTGGGGAAGAGGAAATGATCAGATATTTCAGGGATTATTAGACACTGGTTCAGAAGTGGCATTAATTCCAGGGGACACAACACGTCACTCTGGACCACCAGTCAGAGTGGGGGCTTATGGAGGCCAGGTGATCAATGGAGTTTTAGCTCAGGTCCATCTCACAGTGGGTCCAGTGGGTCCCCAGACCCATTCTGTACTTATTTCCCCAGTTCCAGAATGTATAATTGGTATAGACATATTGAGCAACTGGCAGAATCCCCACATTGGCTCTCTAACTCATGCAGTGTGGGCTATTATGGTAACAAAGGCCAAGTGGAAGCCATTAGAACTGCCTCTACTGAGCAAAATAGTAAATCAGAAGCAATACTGAATTCCTGGAGGGATTGCAGGGATTACTGCCACTCTTAAGGACTTGAAGGATGCAGGGGTGGTGATTCCCACCACATCCCCATTCAACTCTCCTATTTGGCCTGTGCAGAAAAGAGATGGGTCTTGGAGGATGATAGTGGATTATCGTAAACTCAACCAGGTGGTAACTCCAATTGCAGCTGCTGTTCCAGATGTAGTATCATTGCTTGAGCAAATCAATACATCCCCTGGTACCTGGTATGCAGCTATTGATCTGGCAAATGCTTTTTTCTCAATAGCTATTAGTAAGGACCACCAGAAACAGTTTGCTTTCAGCTGGCAAGGTCAGC
>PVIY010019271.1:0-46105 GCA_004026745.1 Myrmecophaga tridactyla
AGGAGGCGTGTCTGCTGCAATGAGTGACGTTTGGCTTAATTGGCTGGTGCTTAAATGAGAGAATGCAACGTAGCACAGCCTAAGCAGCTTGGCATTCCTCATCTCAGCACTAGCAGCTCAGCCCAGGCCTTTGGAGATGGAGGAAGAAGTCACCCCGGGGAAAGCTGTTGGAACCCAGGGGCCTGGAGAGAAGACCAGCCGAGACCATCCTGTGCCTTCCACGTAAGAAAGAGCCTCAGTGGAAAGTTAGCTGCCTTTCCTCTGAAGAACCAACAAAATAAATCCCCTTTTATTAAAAGCCAATCCGTCTCTGGTGTGTTGCATTCCGGCAGCCAGCAAACTAGAACAGTAGCCAAACTCAGCCTTTAGCAATCCATTAACATTTTAAAATTTGAGTTGGATATTGTAATCTTAACTTCCTTTCATTCTTTTACCCAGGTAAATCAGTATCCACAACCTTTTCTTTCTTTGGGGGTCAAAGAAAGACTTTTCTTAGAAATTAGAATAATTGATTACCTTGTAACTTCAGTTCTTTGATGTGTGTCCAAGCAAGTTTATAATTTTGAAGATTATCTATGCTTTTTTCTTATGGTTAGGACTAGTGCTCTTTCTAGTATTTTATGTTGTAGGCAAAAGCTGAAAGTCCTTTTTATTTTTGATTTACTTTGTATTGTCAGATCCATCAGGAAACACATAACCAATCTAATTTGAGTGAAATATTTTCTAAGTAGGATGGAAAGAAGCAGTTAGAATAAATGATTGTTGCTAAAATTGAAAGCGTTGTTAGCATAGCAGGACACCTACAACACACACAGTCTTAGCTGAATCATTTATAGAAATGCTTATTTTATAAAAAGGCTGTGGCAATTAGATTAATTTATAGGAAAACTACCTCTCAGATATTAATCATTTTTACAACTGAAGTCCATAACGTTTTTAATCTTTTAGAGACTCAGTACTCTGTACAGACAGTATGATAGCCCAAGTTTTAGTTTGAAGTTTTTCTGGATATAAGCTTTTCTTTAAATAAAAGAGAAAAAAGGAAAGAAAGAAAAGGCGGCAATTATCCTCTGTGCAGCTATAGGAAGTCTTGCTATTTTAAATACATCCTTCAATGAGTGAATTGACTTCATTTGTTTTCTCCCCAACAACTTGAGGTTTACAATGTTCCACTTCATAAAGTACTTTACAATTTTAACCAGTTGAAAAGAGGCCAAGCTCGCTAGTGACTTCTGGATAACTTTAAACAATTTGATCAAGATTCTGCATTTTCCATATATTTCCTGTTGAAGTTCCTGGTCTGAAACACACTTCAAGTGAATATGTAATAAGAATTTTAGGCATCCCAGACTGCCCTCTTTGCTTGCACATAGAGATTATTTTCTGAATGGTCTCCCAGTAGCACAGATTTCTGTTTCCTACAGTACATAATTTTAATTTTAATTTTTTTATTAGCAAGAGAAATCTGTAAACTATTTCAGAAAGGTGATATCTATTTGATTTCTACCTTTAATAATGCATAAAATTGAGGTAGGTCCAAAACATATAATTAATGAGATTTTATATTTCCTTGAATAATGAAACAATAAGATATTTTCTTTCAGTAAGCTACAAAAATTATAACTTTGTAACCCTGAATCCAAATCTACAAAAAGTTAGCTAACTCAACCAAAATTTCAGTTGGGCTCCAGTTTATGACCACAGAGAAAAGTTGTCTCTGCACAGTTTTTTCTTTTATACCAATAAAATTATGGTAATGAGAATTTGAAATAGAATGCATCTTCAGCCACACTGGAAGACATCTTTGTTCTCAAATTATTAAAAGAGTAAGAGGCTATCATAGCCACAAAAGTGAAAGGGAATTCTGAGTGCAACTTTCATATTCTCAGAGTTCTATAAAGATAATTCAATAAACCGGGGAGGAGAAGATATGTAGAATTTATAAAAATTATAGATGAGATCATTTTTAAAGAAACAATAAAATGAATGTCAAAGGTATCCAGTTCATAATGAGGAAATGAGTTTTTTAAAGCTAAAACATAAAAATAAAAAATGAAAGAACTATTAAAATGCACCTTCATAAAAAGATGAAAGTGAATCTGAGGAAAATATTTGTCGTACATATGACAGACAAAAGACATAATAATTTTGATGTGGAAATAATTTTTATAATTTTGAAACAACCAATAATCCAGTTAAATATGAGTCAAAGAGAAGAATAGCCAGTTACCGGGAAAAACAAACTCAATTTCTTTTCAACACATGCAAAGTCAGAATTTCACTATCGATAAAAAAATTGGATACAACAGATCTTTCTTAGCCATCAAATTGACAATGATGACAAATAATAAAGATAAACTATGCTGACTATTATTGGGTAAACAATTTTTGTACCTATTACCAACTGTAAAATTAGTGCAGTTTCTTCAGAGGTCATGTGGGAGATATATTTTAGAAGTTAAAATGTACATATCCTTTGCCCTTGGCAGTTGTAATTCTCATAATTTATTCAAAAGAGCTGTTACGCATACAAATATGTTTATATACCTTTTTATATGTTTATACTGCTTGGCTTTTTGGTAATAGTGAAAAGTCAGAAACAAAATGAATGAACAATGATAGAGCACTTGTTAAAATGTTATGTATACTCGAAAGGAATATTCCACTACATTGTACTTCTATAAAGCAGAAAAATAACCAGCGTATGCTCCCATTTTTTGTGTGTATGGGTGTATAAATACTTATATATGCATAGAGCTTTAATGATTTACCTAGGAGGTTGACTAGCAGTAAAGACAGAGACTGCTTTTTGTCACAGGCACTTTAGTAGTGTTTCAATTTTTACCAAGTGTATGTGTATTACATATTTTGTAAGTAAACTAAAATAATTTGAAGAATGATCTATCTCTATAAGCTGCTATGGATAAAAGTTCCAAGTATGCAACAAACAAACAGAAGGAAGAAATTTAACATTCTTAGTATGCTTATGGGCACACTATCAGAGGTGAAAATACATTTTCCTTATTATAAGTTTTTACCACTTAAATGTGTAGGTACTACCTTTTGGATGTAATGATAGATTGATAAAGATGCTAAAATATAAAGATGTATGCATTGTTTTCCTCCTTACCCCCTTTATTAGAGAAGTTTACAGAATGATCATACATAAAATAAAGGATTCCCATATACCACCCCACCTACAACAACTTGCATTGGAGTGGAGCATTTGTTACAATTGATGATAGCACATTTTTATAATTTTATTGTTCAAGTCCATGGTTTAACTTAGAGTTCACTGTTTATGTAGTGTAGTTCTATGGATTTTTACTTTTTTTAATTTTGTTACCATAAAAAAATCTACTTTTTCCTCCCTTTTAATCATACTCATATATATATTTCAGTGCTATTAATTGCATTTAAATGTTGCTCTACCATCACCACCGTCCATTACCAAAACATTTCCATCATTCCAAATAGGAAACCTGTACATTTTAAACCTTAATTTTTCATTTTCTATCCCTCTGCTCCCTCATCCCCTGATAACCTATATTCTAGATTCTGACTTTATGGGTTTGCTTATCCTAATTGTTTCAAAACAGTGAGATCATACAATATTTGTCCTTTTGTGTCTGGCTTATTTCACTCAATATGCTGTCTTCAAGTTTCATCCAGGTTGTTGCATTTATCAGAACTTCATTACTTTTTGCAGTTGAATAATATTCCTTTGTATGTATATACTACATTTTATTTATCCAGTCATCCACTTGGGTTGCTTCCATCTTTGGGCAATTTTGAATAACGTTTCTATGAATATTGGCGTGCAATATCTGTTAGAACCCCTGCTTTCAATATTGGGGGTCTATACCTAGTATAAGTATAGACCTATATTGAGTCATAATGTAGTTCTATACTTAGCTTTCTGAAGAAAAGCTAAAATGTCTTCTACAGCAGTTGGATCATTTTACATTCCCACCAGCAATGAATAAGTGTTCCTATTTCTCTGCATCCTCTCTAAAATTTGTTTATTCTAATGAGTGTGAAATGATATCTCATTGTGATTTTCAATTGCATTCCCTAGTTGGCTAATGATGTTGAGTATCTTTTCATATGCTTTCTGGCCATTTATACATCCGTCTTTGGAAAAATGTCTGTTAAAGTTTTTTTTTTTTTCATTTTTAGTTGGTTTTTCTTTTTTTATATTTTTGTTGTTAGGTTGAAGGATTTCTTTATGTAAAGTGCATATCAATACTTTATCAGAAATGTGGTTTCTAAATATTTTCTCCAATTGTGTATACTGTATTTTTACTTTCATGATAAAGTCCTTTGAGGAACAAATGTTTCTGATTATGATAGAGTCCCATTTATATATTTTTCCTTATGTTGCTCATGCTTTGGGTGTAAAGACTAAGAAACCATTGCCTAACATGAGCTCCTCAAGATGCTTCCCTACATTTATTTCTAGGACTTTGATAATTCTAGCTCTTATATTTTGATCTTTGATCTATTTTGAGTTGATTTTCTTTTATGGTGTAAGATAGGGATCTACTTGTTTTTTTTGCAAATGGATATCCAGTTTTCCCAGCACCATTTGTTAAAGAGTGTACCCTTTCCCAATTGCATAGTTTTTCCAGTCTTGTCAAAAATCAATTGGAAAACAAAAATCAATTGGCCATAAATGTGACGGTTTATTTCTGAGCTCTCAGTTCTATTCCATTTGTCTACATGTTGGTTCTTGTGTCAGTGCCATGTTGTTTTGAATATTATAGCTTTGTAATATGTTTTAGGATCAGGAAGTGGGAGTCTTCCAACTTCATTCTTCCTTTTCAAGATGGTTTTAGTTATTTGGGGTCTGTTACCCTTCCATATAAATGTGGTAACTGGATTTTCTCTTTTAAAAATGAAGGTTGTTGCAATTTTTATTGGAATTGTGTCAAATCTATAAAGTGCTTTGTGCAAGATTGACATCTTAACAGTATTAATTCCCAATCCATGAACATGGAATATTCTTCCATTTATTTGTGTCATCTTTTATTCCTTGAATAATGTCTTGTAGTTTTCTGTGTGCAAATCCTTTACATCCCTAGTTAGATTTATTCCTAAATATTTAGTTCTTTTTGTTGCTTTTGTGAATGGAATTTTTTCTTGACATCTTTTTCCTATTATTCATTGCTTGTGCATAGAAACATTGCTCATTTGGGGTGTTGATCTTGTACCCCACTATTTTGCTGAATTCATTTATTGGCTCTAGGAGTTTTGTTGAGGATATTTCAGGACTGTCTGTAGATAGAATTATACCATCTGCAAATAGGGAAAGTTTTACTTTTTCCTTACAAAGTTGCATGTCCTTTATTTATTTTTCTTACCTAATTGCCCTGGCAAGAACATCCAGGATAGTGTTGATAACAGTGGTAACACTGGGTATCATTGTCTTGTCCCTAATCTTAAAGAGGAGAGCTTTGTATTTCACCCTTAGTTAGGATGCTAGCTGTGGCCTTTTCATATTCATGCACTCTACCATGTTGAGGAAGTTTTCTTCTATTTCTAGTGTTCTACATATTTTTATCAAGGTATATTGTATTTTGTCACATGTGTTTTCTGCATTGTTCAAGATGATCATGTGTTTTTATTTTCCTCATTTTGTTAATGTGGTGTAATACATTAATTGTGTTTCTTCTGTTGAACCAACCTTGCATACCAGGGATAAATCTCACTTGGTCATAGGGTATAATTCTTTTTGTATGTTGTTGAATTAAGTTTGCTGTGTGTTGTTGAGGATGTTTGCCTCTATATTCATAAGAGATATTGGCTTGTAAAATTATTTTCTTGTGGTATCTTTATCTGGCTTTGGCATGTGATGTTGGCCTCCTATAATGATTTAGGGAGTGCTCCCTTCTCTTAATTTTTCAGAAGAGTTTGAGCGGAATTGTTGTTCTTGGAAAATTTAGTAAAATTCCCCTATGTAGCCATCTGGACCTGGGTTTTTCTTTGCTGCGAAGTTTTTGTTATCTGACTCAACCTCTATACTAGTCATTTTTGTTGGAATCTTCTATTCCTGCTTGAGTCAATGTAGGCAATTTGTGTGCTTCTAAAAATTTGTCCATTTCATCTAGATTATCCAGTTTATTGGCATATATGTGTTCATAGCATCCTTTTATTTCACAAGGGTAGGTCATAATATCCTGTTTTCATTTCTGATTTTCATTATTTGTATCCTCAAATATGAGTATCTTTGTCCCTTGCTACTGCTTTTGATTTAAAATCTATTCTATTCAATATTACTGCATTCATCCCAGATCTCTTTTAGTTACTCCTTGCATGGTATATATTTTTCCATCCTTTCATTGTCAACCTATTTGTATCTTTGACTTTTAAGTGAGCCTTTTGCAGACAGCAAAGAGTTGGGTCATGCTTTTATATCCATTCTTCCAATCTCTGCCTCTTGATTGGAGAGTTTAATCTATTTACATTTAATTTCACTACTGATAATGCAGGTCTTTCTTCTGCCATTTTGCTATTGGCTCTTTTATGTCTTATACTTCTATTGTCCCCCAATTCTGTTACGAGTTTCCAATATATTTATTTGCTTTCTTGTGTTGTATCATCCTGGGTTTCTTCTCACTTCTATCTGGATATATTTTTCTCTGTTTTCCTTGTGGTTGCCATAGGATTAAAATTTAATGTCCTAAATATATATATATAACAATTATATTTGGTTTGATACCAATTTAACTTCAATAGCATGAACATATACTCCTCCTTTAACTCTCTGTCCCTTCACCATTTTTAAACTTGTTAGCACTTATATATTTGTATATTGTTATGTCCAAAGACCTATATTCATCATTATTTTATATGCAATTACATTTTAGCACCTGTAGTAAGTAATAGTCAATTTACATACCAAATAATAGAATGCAAAAATACTAGCATTAATAATCACCCAAATGGTTGTCTTTACCAAGGTTCTTTATTTCTTTATGTTAGCTTTAAACTTCTAGTGTTCTTCCATTTCTTTCTGAAGAACTCAATTTAGCATTGCTTATATAGCAGGTCTAGTAGTAATGTACTTCCTTTTAATGTCTTAATGTTTTAATCTGTCCCTCATTTTTGAGAGAAATTTTCACCAGATAGAAAAGTCTTTACTAGCAGTTGTTCTCCTTCAGTACTTTACATATTTCAACCTACTGCCTTCTTGCCTTTATGTTTTCTGGTAAGAAATTAACAATCTAATTGGGACTTCCCTGTATGTAATACATTTCTTTCTCTTGCAGCTTTCAGAACTCTCACCTTTTCTTTGGCATTTGCTAATGTAATCAACATTTGATGAGGTGTGTTTTTCTTCATATTTATTCTGTTTAGGTGTACCCTGAGCTTCTTGGATGTGCTAATTCATGTCTTTTGCTAAGTTTGGGGAGTTCCCTGTTATTATTTCTTTGACTACTCCTTTTGTCCCTTTCTCTCTTTCTTTTCCTTCTGGGACCACCAAAATGCATTTATTGGTTGTTTGACAGTGTTCCATCGCTGTCTTAGGCTATTTTCATTTTAATATGTTGTTTTTCTTCCTACCCCTCAGCCTCACTCATTTCATGTGTCAACTTACAGTTCATTGATTCTTTTTACTGCCAGCAATAGTCTAGTGTTGAAACTTTCCTGAACGTTTTTTATTTCAGCTATTGTGGTCTTCAACTCCAATGGTTCTATTTGGTTCCATTTTAAAATTTCTGTCTCTTTTCTTAATTTCTCATATTGCTCATTCATTATTTCACTAATATCCTTTAGCTTTTTTATATATTTTCCTTTATCTCCTTGAATGTTTTTAAAATCATTTTTTAAACTTTGTTCTGTATGTCCACATCATCATCTTCTTTTTTGGTGTATTCTTGATTTTTATCTTCTTCTTTTAGATGGGCCATCATTTCCCATTTCTTTGTCTTTTACTCTTTTATTGTACCTGTACATTTTGATATTTTTAAATGTTAAGTCTGGGATTTAATTCCTGGGATGTCTGTTTCCTTGTTTGGTAAGCAGCAGGTGATAAGACAGAGATATTCTTGAGCCTTAGCCCTCCTATCAGGAAGGTCTGCCCATGTTAACTGTATTATGTAGGATTTTCCTTGAATTCTTAGGCCTAGGTCTTGTCCTGGGTTTTTGGTTTGTTTTAAAGTTCCCATGCATATAGCTTGGTTGTCTCCTCTGTTTCCCAGAAGGCAAACCTCCATCACTTGTGGATCTGAAGCCAGCAGGCTTTGTCCCAGATGTCTGCCTTTATAATGTTTAATGCTCCTTTCATTGTCTCATGCTGTTGTTTCCTGGAGGGCAAATTCCAGAGGAAGCTCATCCCCCAGCAGGGGCTTTCTCAATTTGGTCTTCCCTAGTCAAAACAGGACCAGTGACCACAAAGAGGGCACAGACCAACTCCAAAGTGTCTTGTTGAGGAGGTCAGGAAGGGCTGTACAAACTCTAATGGCTCCCCAAAGCTGAGCTTTCCTGATCTGCCTAGAAAATGCAACCCTTCAGCTATCCCCTGCATCCCCCGAGGAGGTGCTGCATTTTTAAGTCTCCACCACTCCAGGAGGTTTGAAACAATGACTGCTGCAGCCTTTGTCCAGGGTGAGTTGAAACAACAGCTGCACTCAGAGCTGGGAGCCAGCAATCCAAATTTGCTAGTTAAAAGCCATAAACTGTGATCAGCTATGCATGTACCTGTTCTTGGGGAAGAGGATTTTTTATGTCCTTTACTGCTAATAGCGGCTTGCCAGGAACTGAACCCCACAGTGCCCAGCCTCAAAAATGGGGTATAGGAGGTATTACCTGCTCATAGGAAGAGCAATTTATAGTTCTTTACCATTATTTATCAGCCTTTTTCTCCTGCTCTTCCCTGAATGCTGTACAGTGTTCTTCTGTCCTCTGGAGTTTCAAAATGGTTGTCTCAGAGAGCTGTTTGGGTGGGAAGACTGAGTTCTGGAGCTCCCTACTCTGCCATCTTCCCCAGAAGTGTCCATGGTATACACACTTTAATATGACCTTAGTATGAAAATTTAAATAAACAATCTTGGTTCTCACTTTATTTCATGAGTTTCAAATAGTAGAGTGTTTACTTTCACCTTAAACTTAAAATATACTAGTTTTTTTTCTTTTGCTAACATAAATTTAAAAAAATAAACAGGTTGTATTATACATTTTTCTTTACAAAACAATCTTAAATTTTATTTAAAGTTTTGTTTTTGTATTGGTGATATGTCACGACAATTATGTCCTTTCATCTTTAGTCAGCTGGGGTTGTGACACATTAAAAAAAAATGATTTGGGGGAGGTAAGGGTAGTTCAGTGGTAGCATTCTCGTCTGCCATGTGGGAGACCCAGATTCGATTCCCAGCTCATGCACTTCCCCAGAAACAAAGAAGCAAAACAAACAACAACAAACAGACAAAAATTCAACAAATTGTCCTGCAATGATGAGATACATGGAAAAATAATGAAATGTGACCCCACCATTAAACATTCAAAAGAATGATTTGAGTTTATTTTTCTAATGATTATCATTGATGAAAAGAATAAGTGTTAAATGCTATGTATTTCAGACAACATGTAAGAAGATAAACCATTGGTACGCTGCTTTTTCTATTATTTCTAAAAAAATAATCAAAGGGAGACCAGTGTATAATCAGAAATTCCCACAATGGGATTGAATAGGCTCTACCTACTCCATTTAACATGCACATATTTTGCTTTAAAATGAATTCTTGGTTCACTTTAAAAAATCTCCCAAATCTGCTATATAAAATTTCCCCAGCATTTTACAATTATTTTGGAAACTTCTTTCTTCTTTGTTTAATGTTGTTTCTTTCATTTGCTATTTGACAAAGTTAATCTCCATAATTATATTAGAGATGACTGCAAAAAATGCATTGCTTTGAGAGGTACGATAAAGTATTATCAACCAAGTCATTCACTAAACCTCTTATCATGAGCTCATGTTCTATTAAGCTGACCAGAAGAGACTAATGACAAGGGTCTAAAAGATAAGTTTAAGACTGTAGAGCCAGAATTCAATCAATTTCCTGGAGAGCCAAAACATAGTTGGAACTCGAGATCTATATCAGTTAATGAATGTTCCATTGGATCCCAAATATATCAAAATGGCAAATTTCAAACACAGCCTTTTAGTGGTAGGAAATTGATCTGGGTATCTTTCACCTGTATTTATTTCAAAGCTCTGCATTTTGTTTTATGGCCTATTTAATAATATCAACAGATTCAGTAGTCAATACACACTTTAGTTTCTCCTACATGCATTTTAAAAATATTTTTTTAAAAAACCTCTTGTCGTATTTACTTTACTTCTATTTTTTCTTCATAAGCTCAAGGTATGCCCTCGCAGACATAGAACTCTTTCCACTCCCAGTTGTTCTGAATAGTTGGTTCATTAATTTTTCCTTGTCCCTGCTGACATACATTGTAGATGTTTGTATTTAAATAAAACCCATGGCGCACCATGATAATTTATGCCTAATTTAGTATGGCCTAAGGTCATTGGAAATTTTTATTTATTTTGACTTTAAATTTGTTTTGTAAAGCTATGAATATAGATATTATTCTAAGAGAGAGAATTGTTAGCCAAGAATTATAATGAAGGTAGTTTTCCTAATGTGTTCAGAAAGATTAATTCAAAGATTAAATGAAGGAGGAAAAGAAGACAGGCTATTAAATAAAACAGAATACAGTTTAGAGAAAAAACAGTCACTACCTTTAAAATTAAACAAATGAACCTATATATATATAAATATATATATATTTATATATATATATTTATATATATTTTTTCTTCTTTTTTGGCATGGGCAGGCTCTGGGACTCGAACCCGGGTCTCCAGCATCATATATTTTTTAAATATGTGAAAACGTTTTGATGCCAGGAATGCATGTTATTCATCACCCTGACAGAATGACTGATACCTAAAAACTGCTCATAAATGTATTATATATAGTATTTTTTTTTTTTTAACATGGGCAGGCACTGGAAATCGAACCCGGGTCCTCTGGCATGGCAGGCAAGCATTCTTGCCTGCTGAGCCACTGTGGCCTGCCCTATATATAGTATTTATTGAAACATCCTCAGACTCACTAAGTGACAATAAATCAGTTGATGAGTCAGTTTGTAGAAACTTGATAACATTTTGTAACTTCTATGTTGATTTGAAAAATGCACTTGGGCAACCATAGAATGTGAGCTAGTCCTGCATTCTCCATCCATTCAATACTAATCACCTGCCTCCACTGGGCCAAGATTGTCCTTAGAGTTCTTGTTTTCTCATCTGTAATCTGAGATGCTCATCTTTACTATTCTGCAATAAAGTTTTATCACAAAAAAATCTCATAGACTGCACAGATCAGTTGTTTCACAAAAGCTTAACATTTAAACTAATATCTGCGCTCTTTCATTTTTACCCCTCAAATATAAAGATTTTCTTTAAACAATTTGGAAAATATCTAACCCACTCCTTTTTTCTTTCACTCCATATAATCTCTACAGAGTAATAGCAAGAAGCAGTGTCTGCATAAACTCTCCAATATGATACAAGGAAAAATAATACAAAATAATTCCACTGGCCAGAAGCAAATGATGAGAACTGTGAAAGAAATGTGTTTCTTTTTTCCTCCCATAACTTGAAAGGACCTGCAAGAAACCATGTATTTTATCATTATTATTATTATTATTATTTTAGCTAGCCCATGAATCTCTAACTGAAACTTGTGAAAACTAAACTTTAGCTCAATGGTGAACACAAATGATATGTCAACAATGTTGCTTCCTAAACACAGGAAGAATTTCATGAGCTAAGTGGCATCAGATCTAATGAAGACTATTTGTTATCTCCTCTCACCTGTTCAATGAACTCCTTGAAAAGTTTATCACTGGCACAAAGTAAAAATCTTAGCAATATTTTGGTATTTTTGGTGTACAGAATTTAATGTTATTGGCATAGTCAAATTAATTTTAGGCAGCAGTAATGAATCCAGTTTGCATGTACAGTGAGACTTCTAGATAGGCAGATCTTAGTCTCTCAATTTCTTGGATTTAGTTATATTTCTGCACTTTTTCAAAAAAATAACTCCATACATTTTCATGTCTCGCTCCCAGTGATAGCAATAAAATATTTATTTTTAGTTAGTGCTATTTAACATTACTTTGGATTTCTGATATTATCCAGGGCCATCCTATTGTAATAAATTATTTATTTATGATAATCCACATTCATAGAATATTCATTTCTCACCATACTTTAACTCACTAATATGCTGGTATTCTGCTATGTCCTTCTATAGACAAGTGTGGGTAATTTTTTTTGCCCACAACTTTTGGTAATTGAGTTTTCTCTTTCAGATTATATGCTACAACATTGTGATTCTTTCAGTTAATAATTTAGTTTTCTTCCATGATTATTTGTCTTTCCTTGAAAAGAAATTCAAAAATCGTATTAATAATATTTCCTTTTGTAATCTGAATTCTTTCAAAATTATCAGCTATTGTATATTTGCCAATACCTTTTTATAGATACATAAACTGCATAGGTGGAAAACACCCAAGATATGACTATATCAAACGCCCTCATTTTATTCATGAGGAAATAGAGATGTGGAGGGCCTAAGATAATTTCTGTTTAGGGCAAGGTCAAGATCTATGGCCTTATGATTCCTAATCTAATGCATATAAGAATCTTTTTTTACCAGAGATCTTCTTTGTTCTCTAGTGTCATATATCTTTGCAAATATAGTGTATCTATTTTGAAGCATCCCTTATTAGCATACTGTGCCTTTACATCCCTGTAAAAATTTATTTTGCCACTTTTTCCAAGGTAAATATGAATTGACTTCTTGAATTATGGCCAAAAGCCTGTCTTCATGGAAAAATCACACTTAAACAAGTACATGAATCTCTGGAATCTGAGTACCGTTTATATTATTACTATATTTTGCAAGTTGCTCTATAGTAATCAACATGAAATTGCTTATATTAAGCCATTGAATAACTACCTCTGGACATGTGTAATCCTCATGGTCATTTTTACAAGAATTGATTCTAAATCATGTTCATCAAAAGATTAAAAACATGGGTCCCTTGATCAATTATGCTATTTGTAGTAGGAGGTCTGCTAATCTCATTCTCATGACCACCAGAATCCATACCTTGAGTCACAGAGAACTTCTCATCCATAAAGGGTCAGGAATCTTCATGATTTCTATGGGCCTGTTTTCCTGAAAAGAAATTTAGAAGGATGTTAGTGGAATGAAATACCACCACATCTCTGCAGTTGTTTCCAGGGCTGCAAGGGATTTTTAACCCCTCTTTTCATTCCAAATTCCCCTTGTTCTCAGTTATTACCTCAGAAAGTCTCAATAGCCTAGTTGGTCCTATGCCTGAAATCTTTATTCCTGAAGGGGTTGAACACCTGATACTCATATCCTTCTTAATCTGCAGTTGCCAAGTGTGTTTATTCACACTTGTAATAAGACAGGGGCATACCTGGAGTCATTCAGTGGCTCCTCTGGGATCCACACATATTATTCTTTGCCCCCATATTGTAAAAAGCAGCTCTACTTCCTCCTGGATTGCTCCTGTTCATGCTTGATTTTCCGTTGATACAAAATATCCCAAGTGCCCTGGTGGTAGCTATAACCTGTAGTTCAATGAGACAATTGCAGTGTTTTCTGGCAGGGTTGTGCTCCTTGGGGATTGAATAATTTCTCCCACAAAAGACATGTTCAAGTCCTAACCCATGAGCCCATTTCAAAATATCTTTGATGATATTACTGTTAGTTAAGCTGTAGAGTCATCTGTGTATATGATCTAGAAGATCCTATTAAGATGATGCCAAGTTGAATCAGGGTGGGATTTAATTCATAACCCATCCATTATGACTGGAATTCTCATAAGCAAAGGAAATTTGCATGTAGTAGGTCAGCAGATCTAAAAGTCAGAGGAAAACAGAGAGTCAGATACAAAGAGAAAGAGACCACCATAGACAGAGTATTGTCAGAATGCTACAGACTCAGAGAAAGCAAGTGCTGCATACAACTTGAGCTTCAAAAGCATGAGATACCAAATTCCTGTTGTTTAAGACATGCTATTATGGGGTATTCATCATAGAAGCCTTGGAAAACTTAGCCCACTAATAAGATCAGAACATGCATGTTTTCAGATCTGAGTTGCAAATATCAGAAGCACAAAACCCTCCAGTGGATCACTGCAGGTGATGGTAAGTGAGACAATTCTGCTTCTAGTCCTTGTCTCCTGGACCCATTCATCACTTGGATGGTGGCACTGCCTGAGGTTCTTCTGGCAGAAAAAGCAAACCCTTACTTGGAACAGATATCTACTCAGGAAAGGTGAATCTCTGGCCCTTTCAAAATGAAATATGCATGACAGTGAACTTGCCACAAGGTAATGATATTCTAAGTAGTATTTCATTCTCTGGAGATATGAAAATACTTCATATTCGCAAAATGAGAAGTAAAGTATATTCTGAGTTACAGACACATAGAGCTATAGACAACTTACAGCTTCAGTTATACAACATCACAATAAGCCTGAAAGAGAAAGACACTTTTTTTCTAGCAGGCACAAAATTCTTAAATGATTTGAGCTCACAAATAGATAGACAAATAAAAAAAGAGTAACATATCAGATTATCTACTATCTTTTATCCAACAGAGAGTAATTCTCCTTCAATTGCCCAAAAGACTAAACTTCCAGCTATTGCTGTGAGCAATGCAAAATAAATTTTTGAACATATGTGACTCCAAAGAAAAAAACAAAAGACAAAATCAATGGAGAGTAAAAAAAAATCCTGTAGGAAGACTCACCAAATTTAAATTTCCCTTGCCAGTAGTATTCATATTTTGAGTCAAGAAAATATGTCCACCCATTAAGATAGTGGAGTGAGAAGTTTTAGGGCTCCATCTCCCAACAGAAGCTTTGAGCATCCAGCCAGCAAGAATTGGCAGAAACATCTTTCTCAAAATTCCAGAAAATAGTTAAAAGATTGAAGTAATAAGACAAGCACTGTATCAAGAAAAAGTACACTTATAAGTGGTAGAATCCTTTGGTGCTCTGATGGGCCCCTCTCCCATTTCCTCACCAGCTCAGTACAGAGCCAGCCTGAACTGGGTGGGTCCCTGATCCTGGTTTCAGAGGGAGCAGAGAAACCCTTGCACATATACTGGGAGTGTGCATCTCTGGCACAATCTGGTGGTGGCCTGAGGGATACACCATCCCAGAACTTGCCCTACAGTATAAGGCAGTTCACAGAGCTCTCTTACAGAATGCAGTGGGAGAACAGTCAAGTTGTGCTGCCTGGGGCAAGGAATCCCTGGCTGTAAGACATACAGTGCAGTACCCAGGACCAAGTTTGGTAGGGAAGAATAAATAGAGAAATGGGGGACTTCCAAGGGCCACACAACATGCAAAAAAAGAAGTATGCACAAAAAGGATCAGGGAGGAAGGGAATTATAAGAAGATGGCAGGGTAGGAAGCAACAGTGTTCAGTCCCTTCACCAGAACAACTACTAAACAAGCAGGAACTTTCGAGAATCAAGTATTCTGAAACAATGAAGACCAGTAGAAGGACACTGTGCAGCATAAAGTGAAGAGCAGGAGGAAGTGTCTGGTAAATTATGGAGAGTAAATTGCTCTCTCCATACAGCAGTTACTGGTGCACATCTCCCAGTCTGGTGGTATGGCACTGTGAGGTCCAGCTTTCAGGTGTCAGAATGAGACATAAAAAATCCACTTCCCTAAGAAAAGGGGTGGGAACAGGTCATCACTGATCATGGCTTTTGATTAGTGACTTCACATCTCTGGGGGCCAGCTATGAGGGCAGCCATTATTCCAGACAAAAGTAGCTGAGGAGACAAATTCACTGCACTTCCACAGGGCTACAGGGGACAGTTGAAGGTCTGCATTATCTGGGAAGCTCAAGAAAGCACAGCTTTGGGGAGCCACGGAGAAGCCTGACATACTTCCTGATAACCTCCCCAAGGCAATTTGGAGCTGATCTGGACCTCTTTCATGGGTCGCTGGTCTTGTTCTGACTGAGAAAGATTGACCTGGGAAAATCCTATCCAGCATTCCCTCCATACTAGCATTTACTCTTCAAGGAAAATAACTTGAAGCAACAAAAGGCATGTAAGAAACAAAAGGAGGAAAGACTCACCTGCTTTAAACACATTAAATGCCCAGCAAGGAAACTCAAAGCACACAAAAACAGTATACACAAGAAGAAAAAATATCCTGCCACCCTGGCAGAGGGAAGTCTGTTTCCTGGGCCATATGGGAGTAACTCAAAGTCCTGGGAGCAGGGAAAACTCTAAAATAATTAGCAAGCACAAATCAAACAGGACAGGTAGGGCCGTGTTTGCTGCATTTTTCTTGTGAAGGCCATTCTGTTAAGAGAGCTCCTATTCAAAAAGGTCTCTGTCTTGTCACCAGCTGGTTACAAAATCAAGAAATAGACATATCAGGAAATAAATCCCAGAGTTAACATTTTAAAATATTAAATGTACAGTGCTAGGTCCCAGCTCAAGGATCTGTCATTTCAGTCTGGTGGTGAATTGAAAGAAAGCACAAGGAGCTGCTGGTAGAGTGGTCATTCTTTATTCATTCCCTCTGCTCTGCAAACTTACACAGCGGTGGGCCTTATACACTAAATTACAGGAAAGTGGCATTTTACCAAAAGCATCATCCTATATGGAGTATATGATTGGCTAGACATGTGCTACGTCGTGGTTATATAACAGATGTTGAATCATCGTTAAGTAAGTTATGCTGAATCATTCTTCCCTGGAACTTCAGACCTGTAAGCAATTACGAGGGCCATCTTAGCAGGCTGTTTACATTTAAAATATTCCAAGCCCCCCACTCCACCCCTCAAGTGGCCTGCATTCTAGAAAACACTTTATTCCACAGGGTAGCTTCTTGGGCCTACAAACCACAACAATAGAGCGAGTAACAAAAAGCCACTAAAAATTCAGCTAAGAAAGCTAAGGTGACTGTCACTGCCATAGATGCCCGCCAGGACCACAAAGCATCCTGTGAGAGGGTGTGGATAGCCTTCACCGCTTCATTCACTTCATGGAAAGCATCCTTAAGCAAATCTTCATTGTCGGGGACATATACACATGTAACACACAGATTCCTCCTTGAGCAGCTGTTGAAAGCTCTAAGGCCATGTTGTAAAACAACCCTTCTCATTTGGGTAGTTTCAATCACCATTAGGGATAGAGCTTGTCCTGCTTGATTAAAGGCATGAGCTGTATGCTTAGCTAGGGCCTCAGTTTTTAATTTTACTTTAATGGTTTCAGGTCCTAGAAGAAAGAGAGTTACAGATAAAACCAGCAAGCAGCTCATTTCTCACAGTGCCAATGGTGATATACTATATCCCAATTGTGGGGTGTCTCTGGGAAAGACATGAGAATTTGTCCTTTGATATAGAATTATCTCCACATGCACTGTCCTGTCCAATTAGCAGGTAGGTACGACTATCATCCACAATCCACATAAAACCTTTAGGAAGCTGATCAGTTGGCTTTGTCCCTACATCAGGGTGGCCATCCCATCATTTTGGGGGGAATGTGGATACTATGGTAATATTTCAAAAAGACTTGGGGGTCCATCTGGTGACTTGCTGGGGGTCTCCCTGATGCTGTCCAATGTACCATGGTGCCTTTCTCTTAAATTTACATGTTCAGCTATAAGCCATCCCCATCCGTTTTGAATGGCATATCCAAAGAGTTGGGGATAATTGTCCATGTCATGGTGGAGCAAGCTTCAACTGCTCGCTGTACTTCTTCCCACTTGAGTTCAGTACATATTCAGCAATGAGAGACATTGCAGACCCTTGAGTAGGCGTGGGCTCATGCCACTAGGCTGATGGCCACAATCAGCCTGGTCAAAAAGATAGCACAGCTTTAGAAACCATTAGAGGCAGATCTCATCCCTCAGGAAGAATGCAAGCCATGCTCTCATACTGTAAAAGAATAGTGGCAGCCAGGGGATTTTGGACCAGGTGGGAGTACTAAAACCAGGCCCACTCTGTCCATTCTAGCACAAACAGGATGAAACTCTATAGGCATGAAGGATATAGGCCAGAAATGCAAAACATATGTTCCTCAAAGTAAAGAGCATTTTCCATCATCAAATAAAGACATAATATGGAGGCTGGCCACCTCAGGACCCAGGATTGTACCTGCAAACCTTGGGTTATTCTGTCTCCCCAAGACAAAAGACATACTGCCCAGGAAGGGGCTTTGGTTAGCATTTTCCACAGCCACATCCATTCGTCTGAAGTCCCTGGTTGTAAAACATGGGGGACAGGTAGTAACCCTCCTTCCCATACACAGAGTCTTTGTAACGTGTCACTTCCTTCCACTTGCATATGTCAGGACAATGTATGTCTTTTGATTACTAAGTCTAAAGGAGAATGGCTGGTTTGCTGAGGCTGTTTGTTTAATAAGCAAACAACAGTAGCCAGTTGGGTAGCCTACCCCTATAATGTTGGCTCTTCCAGGGCTAAAACTCGAAGCTCTTGTACTTTACAATCATTCCTGCAGCTTACAGTCAGTGTGGGACATGCAGAATCCACTGTAAATCCAGACCTTTGGCCCAATCCTGAATCATGAACTCTGTAAAATGGGAGCCCCTGTCATGTGCAATTTCTAAGGGTCTTCCATACCAGGCACTTAATATTTTCGAAGCTCAGATGGTATCCCCCTGGGTAGCTGCCTTGGCAGGGTATGCAAAAAGCAATGCTGTAGTGGTATCTACAGCCATCAAGGCACATTTATATCCCCAGGAAGACGCCCAAGAAGAAGTACATAGGTAATGTACTTGCCAGTGTTGTAAGGGTTGGTCACCCCATTTCACTGAACCCAGAAGCTCCCCCACTCTGTGTTGGTGGGGAGAAGTTATGGCCCATTAGGACAGGCTTTACTAGCTTTTATAGCCTCTGTTGCAGATATGTCTATACCATATCACTGGGTTATCTGTAATAAAGTCCGAGGACCCACATGCCCACTTTGCTGGTGTAGCCACAAAGCCTTTTCTGTACTAGGGGTGTGCAGCAACCACACTCGGGCCAGAGCATCTGCAGCATTGTTACCAGGACAGTTCTGTGGCTGATGTCCTGATATATAATAAACAGTAACCATTTTAGTGGCACATTGGCACCGAAAGTCTTCCCTCATGGGATGCCCCCAAATATAGCATTTGCCTACTGTCCATTCCTGAGCCATCCGCTGTGTAGCCAGAGAGTTAATCTATGATATACTGCCCAAATATCAGCTACTTTGTCCTGTACCCATTTCCAACCAGATCTCCTCAGTAGCCAACAGTATTGGTTTGGCTTGCCTCTGTTAGACCCTTCTGTGTACCAAGCATCAGCTGGTATAGGGGGTTGTCCTTCCAGGTATGGGCTAGGTTGTTTTGGTACTAAAGTACTTACAGACCCCAGTAATTCTTGAAATGTTATTGGGCCATAAGGGCATGTAACTCCTGGGTGAGGGGGCTGGTACTGAGCACCACTCACTGCTCTAAATAGGCTCTCCATTTACCCAAGGTGGGGGTCTGGGGCACACTACTATGAGGAGTTGTTATCCATGATCATACGCAACCAGCTGCTGGAAGGGAGGTACTCACCACAATTCTTTGCAGACCTGTAATGGGCTCACTTGCTTGCAAAACAGTTGTGCTGGTTTGAAAGGATATATGTACCCTAGAAAAGCCATGTTATAATCCTAATCCCATTTTGTAAAGGCAGCTGTTTCTTCTAATCCCTATTCAGCACTGTATGTTTGAATCTGTAATTAGATCATCTCCCTGGAGATGTGACTCAGTTAAGAGTAGTTGTTAAGCTGGATTAGGTGGAGATGTGTCTCCACCCATTTGGGTGGGTCTTGATTAATTTACTGGAATCCTATAAAAGAGGAAACATTTTAGAGAATGTGAGAGATTTGGAGAGAACAGAGAATGCTGCAGCACCACAAAATAGAGAGTCCACCAGTCAGTGACCTTTGGAGAGGAAGAAGGAAGTGATTTAATCAAGAGTGGTTGTTAAACTGGATTAAGGGATGACATGTCTCCACCCATTTAGGTGGGTCTTGATTGGTTTATTGGAGTCCTATAAAAGAGGAAACATTTAGAAGAAAGAGATTCAGAGAGAGCAGCACCATGAAGCAGAGTCCACCAGCCAGTGACCTTTGGAGATGAAGAAGGAAAACGCCTCCCAGGGAACTTCATGAAACAGGAAGCCAGGAGAGAAAGCTAGCAGATGATGCCATGTTCACCACATGACTTTCCAGATAAGAGAGAAACCCTGTGTTCATCATGTGCTTTCTACTAGAGAGAGAAATCCTGAACTTCATCGGCCTTCTTGAACCAAGGTATCTTTCTCTGGATGCCTTTGATTGGACATTTCTATAGACTTGTTTTGATTGGGACATTTTCTCGGCCTTAGAACTAGAAACTAGCAACTTATTACATTTCCCTTTTAAAAAACCATTCCATTCCTGGTATATGGCATTCTGGCAGCTAGCAAGCTAGAGCAGCAGTATAAACAGCAGCTAGTTGCCACTCAATAGGGGAGTATCTCACCTCTGCTCCTTTCCATACTCTGGAATGGCGGAGTTGCACGCTGTATAGGCTCAGGATGGCCAACGACCAATGCCAAGTACCAATGTGGCCTATCTCACTCAGACAGTATGCCCTCCTCATCGGTCAGTGTGGGTCAGAGGACCATCATATCTGTCTGGGTTTCCATACAGCAATGTGCATTCTGCCCCTGTGTCCACTAGGACTAGAACACGCTTCATTGCGGGAGAATCAGTATATTGAGAATTCTACATATGGCCTTCAATCTTCCCATTCACCAGCCACCCAGGCTTCTTGGTCAGCCCATCAGTCAAGCAGAGCCAAGTCATTTCCACCACTTGAGTGTAAGACATCACCTAAGCATAATGGATGACTTTCTGTCTGTTTTTGTTCCTTTTAGTTTGGTGAAACGTTGTTCTCAAGGCAACATTCCACAAAGCCAATAATACTTCGTTGGGCTATTGGTCAATTTTCTCTGGGTCCACCCTTGCGGCTATCAAGTCTACCCACATTTGCAACCAGGATACCCTGGTGGGGCCACCAGTTTTGCCAACCCCTCTCCATTCACAGGGTGCTTTCCATTCAAGTGATGGCCTTATTCCCTGTTTTACCAGGTGTACCCCCTTCTTCTGTTTGCATACCTCCACATCCCCCAACTGTGCCATAGTGGTAGTTACTTCGTGCACACTGTGGGCCACATAGGGGGCCAGAATTGCAGCCAAGGTACCAAAGGTACCGGGAAGTGCCATGACCAAAATAATATCTTTCATGCAGGTGGTAAATGGCTCATAATTAGGGGTTCTGTACTGGGCTTGGAACATCATTTGCCGCATTCCCATTTCCCAGATGATTCGGACTAAGTCCATATACACAGTCCATTTACTTGCAGTTTCTGAAGTTCTCCCAGGTCCTGCAAGACCTATCTGGCCAGACTATCAGCCTGTTGATCAATGAATGATTTCCTTGTCCTATCTGTTGACTGCTTTGTATGCACTGTCACAAGAATGGGTGCATAGTTATGGAGCCTAGTTGCACCAACTCAGTCTTTGAGAGTTCCAGGCTGTTGGCTCCATTGTCGCACAGATGTAACAGCCATGCCAGGAGAGTCTCACTGGGTTTTTGCCATACCTGTTTCATGAGATCCCAAAGTCCCTCTGGAGTATACGTTGTATACATCGTCCCACAGTGAACCTGTCTAGGGACACATTGGTCCACCCTCTGGAGCCAAGAGCTGGTCTTGTTCAACCTGTTGTTTTATTATGGGACAGGCATGGAGTAAGGGGGTAGTACCTGCCTAGGATGGCACTGGTTCACCTCCAATTCCTTTTCTTTCAAATGACCCCAGCACTGTTACTTCTTTCCTCTTCCAGGGCTTGGATCTGGGCTTTCAGTTCATCCTGTTTTTACTAATGCTTCTGAGCATGTGTGTGTGCTGCTAAAGCCTCCTTTGCTGCTCTTGTGGCATGGTTAAGAAAAACAAAGACACTTTCCCCATCATACCTTGCTGGGGAATTGGAATGTTAGCAATGAGATCTTCTAAAGCCTTAGCAATCACATGTAGTATGAGAGCCACATGATCCCAAACCTCTGGAGCTGACCAGTGCAGCAAGACAGCTGCTATGGGATACACAAACCTGTGGGAGGGCACATCCCATCCGGTCCTTCATTCTCTGGGGCACATCCTCACCATAACGCCAAGTGTCAGATCCCAGCTCAAGGATCAGTCTTTCCAGTCCATGAAAGAAAGCATGAGATGCTGCTGGTAGAGTGGTTGTTCTTTATTCATTCCCTCCACTCTGCAACCTTACACAGTGGTAGGACTTTTATACTATATTACACAAAAGTGGCATTTTGCCAAAAGAGTACATCATCTATGGAGTATGTAACTGGCTAGATATTTGCTACATCAAGTTATGTAACAGATGCTGAATCATAGTTATATAAACTATGCAACTTCAGCCCCGGAAGCACTTATGAGGAGCATCTTAGCAGGCTGTTTACATTTAAAAATATTCTGGGCCCTACATACAGTATGAAAAAAGCACAAGACAGAGAAACAGAAAATGAGAGTCCATCCAAAGGAAAAGGATAAAATTTCAAAAAATGTCAATGAAGTAAAGCAGACTATGGGCATACTGAGTAAAGATTTTTTTTTTAAGGACATTAAAAATGCTCAAGGAGATGAAGGAAAATACAAGGAGAGAAAGAAGTAAAGAATATCCAGAAAACAATGAATGAGCAATATGAGAATTTTAATAAAGAGAGAAATTTTAAAAGGATCCAAACAGAACTACTGGAGTTGAAGACCACATAACCGAAATGAAAAATTCTTAGGAGAGTTTCAACAGTGTGGTAGAGCTGGGAGAAGAAAGATTCACAGAAATTGAAGACAAGCCAATTGAAACAAGTCAGGTTGAGGAGCAAAAAGAAAAATAACTATAAAAAGCAAAAATAGCCAAGATACCTGTGGTACGTGACTAAGCATGGCAATATACACATTTTGTGAGTCTGAGAAGACAAAGGCAGAGAAAAAGAGGCATGAAGAATAATCAAATAAATAATGAGCAAGAACTTCCTAAACTTAGCAAAGTGCATTAATATGCCCATCAAAGAAACCAAAGCACACCAAACAGGATAAACATGAAGAAAAAATATCCCACCATAAATTTATCACACTGTAGAATCAAAAGGTTAAAGAGAGAGTTCTGAAAGTTGCAAGAGTAAAACAATGTGTTACATACAAGGAAGCCCCAAGTAGATTGAGTGCTAATATCTCATCAGAAATCATGGAGACAAGAAGGCAGTGGGTTGAAATACCTAATGTGCTTAAAGAAAGCAACTGCCAACAAAGAGTTTTATACCTGGTGATAACTCCTTTCAAAAATCAAGGAGAGGGCAGGCCACGGTGGCTCAGCAGGCAAGAATGCTTGCCTGCCATGCCAGAGGACTCGGGTTTGATATTCCTGGCACCTACCCTTGTATAAAAAAAACAAGGATAGATTAAGACATTCTCAGATCAAAAAAAAAAAAAAAAAAGCTGGAGAAATTCATCACCAACAGACCTGCCCTATAAGGAATAATAGCAGGATTTCTTCAGACTGAAAGGAAGGGACATGAGACAATGTTAGTGGTTCAAAATGGCATAAAGAAATAAATACCTCCAGTACAGGTAACCATTTGTGTAATTATAAATTCTAGAACTATTGCACTGTATTTGGGGTATGTAATGCCACTTCTTATTTCTTAAAGGTATTAAATGTAATTGGATTAAGGTATTGATAAGTCTGTGGTTTAGTGCATAAAATGTACAAAGATATAATTACAAGTGACAAATAAAAAATGGTTGTAGGAACAGAGAAGTATAGGAAAAGTATAGGTGCATATTATTGAATTCAAATTGTTATTAAACCAATGTGATTATTACATACTTAGGATGCTAAATTTTAAACACCATGGTAACCACAAGGAAAATATATGAAAATTATAGCCAGATAGAACTGAGAAGGCACCCAATACGGTAAAACAAATATAAAAATTCAAATAAATATTAAAGTAGGCATTATTTTGAGAGGAAAAAAAAGATATAAGACTTATAAAAACTAAATAGCAAAATGTCAAAAGAAAGTCCTGCATTTTGGGTAGGTGCTTAAATATGAATGGGTTAAACTCTCCAGTCAAAAGACAGAAAATAAGAGAATGAATAAAAAGAAAAAAACATGACCCAACTATATGTGTTGTCTGCAAAAGACTCATTTTAAAGTCAAATATGCAGGTAAGTTGAAAGTGAAAGGAGGGAAAAATATATATCATGTGTGTAGTAACCAAAAGAGAGCTAGGGTAGCCATATAAATATCAAATAAAATGGAGTTTAAGTAGAAAACAGTTACTAAGAAACAAAATGGCCATTATATACTGAATAAGCGCTCTATTCAACAAGAAGGCATAACAATTATGACTATATATGTACTTAACAGCAGATCCCCCAAATATATAAAGCAAATACAGATAGATATGAAGGGAGAAATTGGCAGTTCTAGCTTAATAGAAGGATACTCAAATATACCACTTTCAATAATGGATAGAACATCTAGACATAAGTTCAATAGGGAAATGTTAGATTTGAATGAGATTTTAAATCAACTAGATGTTACAAAAATACATAGACTGCTTCATGCAACAACAATGAAGCATTGTTGTTTTTTCTCAGGTGCACATGGATTATTCTTCAGGAGAAACCGTATCTTAGGTCACAAAAAAGTCTCAATAAATTAATGAAAATGTACAATGTATCCTCTTAGGCTACAACATAATGATGTTAGAGGTAAATAACAAAGAGAAACATAGAAACTTCAAAAATATATGGAAGTTACACAATGTACTCATAAACAAGCAATGAATTAAAGATGAAATTACAAAGGAAATAAAAATACCTTGAGGCAAATGAAAATTAAAATATAAAATATCAAAATTTACCGGAAGTAGCAATGACAGTGCTATAATGGAAATTTGAAGTTTGAAATGCTTACTTTAAAAGAAAAGAAAGGTATAAAATCAAAGCCCTAACAACTAAATTTGTAAACGTAGAAAAAAATAGCAACCTAACCCCAAAGTGAGCAGGAGGAAGGAAATAGCAAAGATTAGAATGCAGATAAATAAAACAAAAAGAAAAGAATAAATGAAATAGAGAACAAAAAGAAAAGAATCAACAAACCAAAAGATGGCTCTGTGAAATTGACAAACTTTTACTATAATGGCAAAGAAGAAAGAGAAGATGCAAATAGCTAAAATAAAACTTGAAAAGGAAGACATTGCTACCTACCCCACTGAAATAAAAAGGACCTTACGAGGATAATATGAGCAACTGCATGCCAAGAAATTTGTAACCTAGATGAAATGGACAAATTCGTAGAAACACAAAAACTGCCTACACTGACTGAAGAAGAATTAAAAGATCTCAACAAACTAATTATTAGTAAAGATATTTAATCTTTAATTTAAAAAAATCTCCCAACAAAGGAAAGCCTAGCATCAGATGACTTATGGGGGAATTTTACCAAACATTCCAAGAAAAATTAATACCAATGCTCCTCAAACTCTTCTAAAAAATTGAAGAAGATGGAAGATTCTCTAATTCATTGCACTAGGCCAACAGCATCTTCCTATCAAAGGAAAGAAAATAACAAATGAGTGTCTCTTATGAATGTAGATGCAAAAATTCTCAGCAAAATATTAGCAAACTGAATACAACAGCACATTTTGCATTAACTCCCAATTATCACTGCAGGGTGATAATATCTACATTGGGAATGTAATTAATACTCTTGCATGGTATGCTTGGAAGGATTGGGATGAGAAGATTTCTGTTGTTATATGTTTTCAAAATTTGAAAAAAGAAAGAGAAACTAAGAAAATATTGACAAATGTACTTCATAATCTGAATAGGATCTAAGAACGGAAGGGAAAAGACTCAAAAGGACATTATTAGAACTAAAAAAAATTGGAATATAGAAAGTAAGCTTTGTATCAATGTTAACTTTCTTGGACTTGATAACTGCATTACTGTGTAATGATATTTACAAAGGTAAGATAAGATTGCTGTGAAAGACACAAAACAATCTGAATTGTTTTCATCTCTAGTGAGCAAAAAGGTTAACCTTTCATTAACCATTGTTCTTACAGAGTAATAAAAAAGTCTAGTCAATGGAAAATCAAGCCTAGAACTGTTCTGAAAGAAAGTCTCGTTATCTCTTTTACCTATGTATAAGCTTTGGATAGTCTTATATGATCTAACAATCACATTCCTAGGTTTTTACCGGACAGATTTGAAAACTTATATCCCAACAAAATTCTATACATTGATGTTTACAGAAGTTTTTCATAAAAAAACTTTTTTTCATAATAAAAAAAGTTTTTCACATCTGGGAAACAACCAAGATGTGTTTCATTATGGGATATTATGGTACATAATAATACAAATTGTGGTACATCCATACAATGGAATATTATTCAGCAATAAAAAGAAATTAGCTGCCAAGCTATAAAAGGATATGAACAAACCTAAAATACTCATAGCTAAAGGAAAGAATTCAATCTTAAATTACTTATTGTATGATTATAATTACATGATAAATTTGAAAAAGGAAAAACTAGAGAGAGCAAAGAGATCAATGGTTACCAGGGGTTTGGTGGAGAAGGCAGAGAGAGCTTGAACAGGTAATCCATAAGGGCTTTTAATGGTGGTGAAATTATTCTGCATTTTGTGTAATGGTGAATACAAGACATTATGCATTTGTCAAAACTCATAGCATTTGCAGCACAAAGCATAAACTTTAATATCTGCAACTTTTAAAAACAGAATTTAGATGGTTAGGGGGTCTCAGGGGGGAATGCATAACATGACAAAAATAATGTACAATTATTTTATGAAATCACTACACTAAAAAGGAAGGCAGAATAAAGTACTTACCTAAGTAACTCTGGAAATGTGTGCTGGTTATAAAAACTAATGGCAAAAGGGACTGTACATGTGCCCTGGGTGCTAATCGATAAAATTGTTTCCCATGGAGGTATAGGTTAACAGTTCTGAAACTACTATGCAAGTGTGTTGGAATTTATCTAAATGGATAATGGGTGGCAGAAATCAAGTTTCTTATCGCTTAACTGGGAAGTTACTGATAAACAAGTTGAGGAAGTTAAAATGACCCATATGGTAAGTTGGATCTATCAGTAAGAACTCATATTTAGCTCAATAAATATGCTAAAATAGATAAACGTAGAAGTAGTCTTAGATATGTGTGTATACTTAGGTTAGTATACGCACGTATTTCCAAGCTCTCCCAAATGAGAGGGACTAAAAGCAATGATAACCTAGTAGCAACAAGCGCACCTACTTTCCCAAAACTTGGTTTGATAGCATTCACCAATGAAAGGAAACAGGTGTTCCTGGAGAAATAGCTGATTCTAGGAATGGTGCAAGAAAAGTAATATATGAATCAAAGCATATTGTTGCCCCAGAAAATAAGAAATTGCTAAACACACTCACACACACAATGATAAGGGTATATCAAAGGGATGCATAAACCAATAGAAAGAGCTCTTAAGAGCCAAAGCTGGAATGATATGAGCAACAAAATAAAAAAATGTTAGATTATAACTCAAAGCATAACATAAATATCCAGAACCCCTGTTGATATCTGTTGATAGGAATCAATGATTGAATTAATTTGAAAATATATTGGAGAAAATAGGCAAATCTCTCACGCAGAAGAATTCAAAATAATTTACATAGATCATCCACTCTTAAGAAATGGAATATAGCACCCCACTTCTTAAGTGAGGGGCTGTGCATAGTGACTGTTTTTCCAAAGAGTACCTTATGGAAATGAAGAAATAAGAGTCACTTCACAGTGGAAAAGTCTGAGAAACATTATTTCAAAAAGGTGACCAAGATTACCAGCAGTTGTGATTAACTGCATTTGTAGCATGTACTCCTGATATGATGTGATGAGAATGGCACTTTACCCCATAGCCTTCCTCTCCGAAAAACATTACCCAAGTCTCATCATGAGAAAGACATCAGACAACCCCCAACTGAGGACATTCTGCAAAATATCTGACCAGTAACCCTCCAAACTGGCAAGGTAATCAAATCAAGGAAAATATGAAACTGTCACAACTAAGAGGAAACATGTAATGAAGTATCATGGATTGAATCTTGGAGCCAAAAAAGGACATTACGGAAAAACCGAGGAAGTCTACATTACTTAATAACATCTTACTATTGGTTCATTAGTAGTGAAAAAGGTGCCTTACTTATGAAGTATTTCCCTTATCAATAATAGGGGAAACTGAGTATGGGGCATATGAGAAGTTTCTCTACTCTCTTCACGATAATTCCATAAATTAAAACTGTTCAAAAATTAAAAGTTTATTTTAAGAATGAATAAAAGAGAAACTAAACAGGATGGATATCAAAAATTAAAATTTTGGCTTCGCTAAACATTGAACAAACTTGTAAAATATCTAGAATGAACTGGAAAAGCAAGAAAACACAAAGTATTTATGCCAGCAATGAAAGGGGACAATGATGCTGATTAAAAAAAAAAAAAAAAAAAAAGATCTTAGGAGTAATGTTAGGCCATTGCATTTGAAAATTTAGATAAAATATGAAAGAAGGAAATAAAAAGAGGCAAAATAAATATAATTACTTAGAAATGAAGAAAGAAGATTGAGGAGTAAAAACATCCAACAGGAACTTTATCACAAAAGTCAGGAAAATGTTACCTTGAGGAGAATTATGAGGGCTCATTAGGGTATATTGAAAGTTGACAATATTTTGTTTTATAACATGGGTGGTGATTTCATGGTATTTTCTTCATAATTATTTTCTATCCTTTGTAAATGTTTAATACAGTATATATATATATATATATATATATATATGTATCATCAGAAAATATATATGTCACCAGAAAAGACAACAACAACAACAAAAATAAAATAAAAGAGAGATGTTAGCTATAGTGTGTGTTATGCAGTATGGATTGGAGTAGTACAGGACTGGAGGAATGAACATTATTTGGGAGAATTTTACCCAGGTGAAAGGTAATTGGTATCTGAACAAAAGTCAAGACATAAGCCCATGCAGGCGGCACACACCACATCTCTACCAGGGAACCATTAACTTAGAATTTGATGTATTTTTCTCCTTGGAATTGTGCTACACTGTGACTGTCCAAGGAGATGAATGTAGGGTCAGTTCAATGATAGCTAAACATGGATCTGAAAAATATAGTTAGAGTGTAGAACGGTCAAGGCTTAATGAAATAGTATAATGGCATATGCTATTATATAAACACAAAAGAAGGGATAGTTTATCTTACCAAAAGGTTCTGTTGTCCTGATTCCTTTTTTTTTTCATTATTAGAGAAGTTGTGGGTTTACAAACAATCATGCATAAAATATGGGATCCCCCATATACCACCTTACTATTAATTCCTTGCATCCTGATTCCCTTTTTGAATGCATTTCCTCCCCCATTTCTGCTACCCACAATTTCCTGAGATAACCTTGTACTTTTAACTTCAATAACTATGTTTTTCCTTCTGTGTACATCTATATCAAGCATCTTTATATAACATTTTATTATATGATTCCAATTATTCTACTATGGCCTGTATATCTTCATTGTTCACTAGTATTTCCTCTGCCTCATTTGGCCCATCTAGGCATGCTTTCTGCATTACTTATCATAATGTTTACTTGAGTATTTTTTTCTGTTGGATATGTTCTCCATATATAAACACATATATATGGAGAAAAGCAGGTTTGGGTTGGAAAACACCTGTAGTATAAGGGATTTCTCCTAGATTTCTGATGTGGGCAGAATATATGTTCATGGAACATATGAAAAGAATCATGTTTGGAAGGAAAAACCATGAGTTAAATCTGGGCATTGTTTAGTTCAGTAGTTCTCAACCAAGGGCAATTTACATTTGGCAATGCCTGGAGACATTTTTGGTTGTAGCACCTGAGGGCTGTGCTACACAATCTTGTGATTAGAGGACAGGGATGCTTCTAAACATTTGACAATGCAGAAAACAGCCTCCCACTTTAGATAAATACCCCAAATGTCAATAGTGGCAAGATTTAGTCCCCGGTATAATTTAAGGTACCTGTGCAGAAGTGCAGTCTGAGATTTGAAATTTTGACCTGACGCTCAGAAGAGAACTCTACTGGCTAACTATGGAGAAGCTGCTTCTCCAGGGACTGAGTCCATCCTTGTTTCCATAAATGATACCGTAAAAAATTTATTGACAATTCTGTGCCATAGACCATAGTGTGAAATCACACAATTGATGAAAAGATTTTAAAGAAATATTCTGCTCCTCAAATACATTTTCCTTTCAGGTTTATTTTGAAATAGCAACAACTGGCAGTCTTCCAAATGGCTTTGAAGAGAACTACCAAAAAAAAGGTTAAAAATTTGAGAGCGCAACACATGGAATAATTATTGAGAATTTTAGAGAAAGGTTTTTGCAAGTATATAATTATTTTGGTTCTGCTATCAAAAATGCCATTCTCCCTGAAAGAAATGGTTATTATTTTCACCAAGTTTTATTTCCTATTCAGTCAGAAATGAGGAAAATATTTGTAAATGCTTTAAAGAAATTTTCTTATCAATGCGCAATCATGACATCCTTTGTCCATGATAACCATTCACGATAAAGTCATTTAATCGGAGTCTTCAGGAGATATGGAAAAGAGAATGTTTGGATGCAATACACTCATCTACTTCATTTCCCATAAAACTCCTTTTGGATGTCAGGCATTTTATGTAGACAACTGCAGGTTTTTTCCTCGCAAAAATCTACTTGGCCATTCCTGTAAGGGTTTGGAGGGTTTAAAGGGTTTCGGTATGGGGGTAACTGTTTACTCGTGTGTGCAACAATGAACCGTTCCTTCAGAGTCTTTGGTGTCTTCATTTCTTTCCTCTTCCCATTGTGTAAAAAGAGACACATTGGTTGCCTTTCAGAAACCCAAACACTTCTGGACAAACACCCCCTAGGTGGAGGTGCATTGTCCTGCTGCTACCTGGTCCACCGTCATGAACTCTTTCCTAGGGAAGAAAAATGCATAGAAAAAAAGAAATCAGAGCCATTTCTCATGAAATTCAGTCTCCGAAAATGCTCTTGGAATGACCTCTGATGCATTTGACAGGGTTTTTATATTTGTTTGAGGCACTCAATTAAATGTTCATCCTTGAGTTAAACCAACTTGTACTCTAGGAAATGGGAAATTAAAACCTTCCTAAAAAATTCCTTGGGTAAGTTGTCCAAGGCACACATGTGCACACACACACAAACACATACACACACACACAGTTGGGGTGTGTCCTTCATAAGACATGTTCAATTCCTAACACCTAATCCTTGGATGTGAAATCATTTGTGAATAAGATTTTGAAGATTCTACTAGATGATGCCAAATTGAATCGGGATGAGTCTTACTCCAATATGCCTGAAGTTTTACAAGGAGAGGAAATCTGGACAGAGACACAGCCAACTGAGCAGGTAGGATTGAAAGATTAGGAGACAAAAGGAGACCCGTAACCTGGGATTGGAGGCAGAGACAGGTTGCCAGCAAGCCATCACCAGAATGTTCCAGGGTTCAGAGAAAGCATGGCCTGCCGATACCTTGATTTTGGACTTCTCACCTGCCACACCAGAAAGCAGTAAATTCCTTCTGTTTAAGCCAACTCAGTCTGTGATATTTGGTTATGGAAGCCTTGGCAAATGAAGACACATGCACATGAGAAAACAACCCAAATATCTAGCAATAAATGGAATAATGGAAGAGTAAGATGGAATATTCTGAAACCATTTTTAAGTGTCTATGTATATTTTAATTAGCTTTGTAGAAATACAACATATATATGGAAAGGTAGCAAATTGTAAGTATACAGCACACAAAGGGAGCACTTTCATGTAATCACAACTTATGGAAAAAATGAATAAGAACAATATTTTCAAGATACGAATTCAGCATCTTTACATTTAGTTTAAAATTTATTATGCCTATTTTTTTCCATCTGACTTTACTAAATTCCCTTCTTTTATTAGTCTTTCCTTAATCTTGATACTTGATCATATTACTATTCCATTTTTTCTATCCCTTGTGTAAATGTGGAATTTCTTCTGCTCTTTGCAGTTTCATTTATGGTTACCGTGCTTTTCTTTACATCATAATCAAATATATATATATATATATATATATATATATACCAAATATATGCATTTTTGTCTTTTTGCTGACTTCCATAATCCAAGGGTCTGACACATAAGACATTCAATAAACATTTATAGAGCTAATTAATATATCAGTACTATTATAAAAATGCAAAATGCCAAATATTTTACTTCACTAAAAGGCTCAATTCATCCTGTCCCCTTTCTGAAGCCTTTTACTTCTCCATTTCAGCCACCTGTCAAATGATACTTTTGCTGAAATAACGTCATACTTTTAATTTCAACTCCTGTGTTGCTCCTTGCATTTTGCTCTACATTAAGCATATTCATGGGACATTATATTACACAACAGTTACTATCATGATCCATATGTGCTCATTGTTCCCCAGCAGCTCTTCTCCTTCATCTGTCTCTGACACGTCTAATATAAATTTTAATTGGGTATTTTCTTTTGTGGGTAATATAGTCTCTAAATTCCTTCACAAGTATGTATTTCCTTCACTTTGGCTGGTGAGTGGTATCTTGACTGGAAATAGGCTTCTTGGGCGGCAGGTATTATTGCTCATACTTATTCATCTTCATGATGTGGGTAGAGTCTCACCCACTGTATCCTATCTTCCAGTGTGCTAATGAGAAGCCTGATGCCAAACTAACTCTCAGTTGTCTTTTTAAGTAGCTTTCTTTGATCTGGAAGCTTATGTATTTTTAATCATAGACTCATGAATTTTATCAGAATAGGAATGGATTCTGCTTATATTTTATCAGAATAAGAATTGATTCTGCTTATGACAGGAGAGTCTCCTCTCCTCCACTTTTTACTTTTTCTATTATGTTCTTTTCATTCTTATGGATTCAATTTACATTATATGTTTTCCCTCAAAAATTTCGTTTCTTTGCATTTTTGCTCGGTTTAAGATATTTCTTCTCTTCATCTTCCAGATTACTTTTTCAGTTCTCATCAGGGCTATTATTCCTTCCATTAAACTCTGAAATTTTGACATTCAAAAATCATGGAATATTTTGTTTCCCAGTAGTCTCTGTTGCTATAATCAAATCTACTAAATGTGTCTTATTCACTTATTATCAAATTGTTGTCTGCCTTCAGAAAGTCTATTTTACTAGAAGTTGGGTATTTTTGTGTGTTGTTCTTCTCTCTATTTTCTTAGCACTATAGTTGAATTATTATTTTTCATTAACTATGGTGTGCCATTCAGATTTATATTTGGCTTAGGGGTAAGTGAAATAAAAAGAAGTCTAAGCTCACTGTACAATCTGACAATGAACCTCTTTCCTCCCAAACCTCCCAAGTGCAGGTGAAACTTCTGTATTGGCCTTAAAACTAGAGAATATTCAAGAACAGATTCAATCTCTCAGTAACTCAGAAACCACAACCATTCCTCCTTGCCCCCAAGGAATGCTGACTAAGGCTGAAGCTACCCTCTTTCCTCTCCTGCGTCTATGGAAGTTAATTCTTTGTAGACTGTGAGAAAATGCTTATTGCTGTTAGACTGCTGATCACCACCCTCTCCTTAGGCCCAGAAAGCAATAAATATAGTGCCTTTATTAAAATGTGTTGAGTTTTCTATTTAAAATACAATGGTGTGCTATAGACAGAAATGTCTTTGCTAAAATAAAAACCATACATTTCACTACCAATAAAATAAAAAATATATACACATAACTGTATATATCCTCTTAATAGTGGGTATGCCACAGAAAGTAGCAATTTGATAGCATTCTGAATATAAAAGGAATAACCCAATACCAAATACCTACTTTTGCTCCATATTATTGCCTTTATTAGGAGCAGCCAATAGAGTTTGAAAACAAATGACATTCTAGTTGTTTAACTGGATATAATGATATCCCCTATAAGCAGAGAACTTGAAAGTAAACCTAGAACAAACTAAAAATATCTCCATTTTTCAGTAATGTGACAGTGTATTATTAACATTTTTTAAAGGCCAAAGAACAGGGGAATGTTGTGAAGATGGTGGAGTAGGAAGCCCCAGGAATAAGTCGCTCCACCAGAAAAATTATTAAACAGGCAAGAACTGTCTGAACCAACTATTTTAAAAGTCCAGAATCCAGTAGAACACTGTGCAACATTCAGGGAATAGTATGAGGAAGAGGCTGGTAAATGGTAGTAAATGCCAGTGAATTGCTCTCTCCATGTGGCAGTTACCATCATCCATCCCCACTCTCATGGTGGACAGTAGTGGGGTCTGGAACTTGGTAGACCTCACTGGTGCCAAAGAGAGACATAAAAACACTGTTCCACCAAGATCCAGAGTGTGGGGACACAATCCAATAGCTGATCATAGCTCTTGATTAGCTACTTCAGATTGCTGGGGGCCGAGCTCTGAGGGAAGCCAAATAACCCTGGACAAAGACAGCAGAAGAGACTTAAAGATATTACACTTCCTCAGAGCTGTGGAGGGGAATTGAAGGGCTAATTTGCTGGGAAGGTACTGAGTCATGAAAGTTAGTTTTGGAGAGTCATGCAAGTAGCTCGTTATACCCATCCTAGCTCCTCCCCAGGACAGTTTGAAACTGGCCATGCTCCCTTTGTGAGTCTCTGGCCTTACTCCTGCTGGGAAAGATTGACCTGGGAAATTCCTCTCTGGCATGCTCAATCTCCCAGAATTTGCCCTCCAGGCAAAAGCAGCTTGAAACGAGGAAGCTTGAGACAAAGAAACCTGGGGCAAATGTTGCCTGCTTTAAGTCTGCAGTGAACACCCAGGAGGAAGAGAAGTTCTGTTTTCTGGGAAGTAGAGAGAGCCTTAATAGTTCCCCTATTTATAGGAACTCGATTGCAGGACTTTGATTGCTCTCTCTATGGTAAGTAAAAGCCCAGGAAAGGTCACATGCTCCTAGAAGACGGAATTAATCTGCATTTTGCCTTTCACAGACCTACCTCATGAGAGGCCTGAACTCTGAAGGAGAGCATCATGCAATTCAAAGCAAATTTCTTAAGATGGGCAAAGATGCTTGTTGCTTAGGTTTCTTTGGTTTTGTTAGTAGCTGACACTCAAGAAAATCTCTCTCATATCATGATCTGGATACAAACTCAAGAGCTAGACATCTCAGAGAATAAATCCCACAGTTGACATTTTAAAATATCAAAATGTACGGTGTACATTGATTAAAATGTACAATGTGCAGCAAAAAAAATTAAAGGAAAAACAGAAAAACAGTAAATGATGGACCATCCAAAGGAAGAGGAAAAAAGTGCATAAAACATCAACAAAGATGACCAGGCTATAGACATATCACCCCAAAACTTTAGGAAAACAATCTTCAGTATGGTCAAGAAAATGAAGAAAAATACAGGGAATGAACAAAAGAATATTAGGAAAACAATGAATGAACAATAGGAGAACCTCAACAAAGAGATAGAAAATTTAAACAGGAAGCAAACAGAACTACTGGAGTTGAAGATGAAGATCATAATAACTCTAATGGAAATTTCCCAGGAGGGTTTCAATAGCAGATTAGAGTTGGCGGAAGAAAGGACCAGTGAACTTGAAGAAAAGACAATTGAAGTAGTCAAGTCCATGAGCAGAGAGATGAAAGAATCACAAAAAATACAGATGTACTAAGAGACCTCTGAGACACCACTAGGCATACACATGTGTGCATTATGGAGTC
The DNA here is from genome assembly GCA_004026745.1 of Myrmecophaga tridactyla. Lineage (NCBI taxonomy): Eukaryota > Metazoa > Chordata > Mammalia > Pilosa > Myrmecophagidae > Myrmecophaga > Myrmecophaga tridactyla. Next base: position 36,042 of record PVIY010019271.1, read on the forward strand.
AATTCAACAAGAAGATGTAACAATTATAAATATGTATGCACCTAACATCAAAGACCGCAAATATGTAACATAGATATTGACAGATTTGAAGAGAGACATTCATACACCACTTTCGATAATAGATAGAACATTTAGATAGAACATCAATAAGGAACTAGTAGACTGGAACACTATTATAAAACAACTAGACCTAAACAGACTTGTATACAACACTTCACCCAAAAGCGACAAAAAACACCTTCACCTCAAGTGCAAATAAGTCATTCTCCAGGATTGTCATTTCATCCAATGCCAAAATACACTTCTTCTAAAGTGCACATTGCTCATACTCTAGGTCACCAAACAAGGCCCAAAAATCCAAAAATATCAAAACCACAGAATGCATCTTCTCTGAGCACAATGGAATGACGCTGAAAATTAATGAGAGGGAAGAAATAGGAAATTCACAAATATATGAAAAATAACCAACATGCTGTTAAACCACCGAAGGGTTAAAGAGGAAATAAGAGAAATTAGGAAATATGAGGCAATGAACATATAAAATGCCAAAATTTATGGGATGCAGTGAAGACAGTTCTGAGAAGGAAATTTATGATTTGAAATGCATATTTTAATAAAGGAGAATTTCAGGGCAGTGCAATGGTGATACAGTGGCAGAATTCTCACCTGCCATGCTGGAGACCCAAGTTCATTTCCCGGAGCCTGCCCATGCCAAAAAAAAAAGAAGGAGAATTTCAAATCAGAGGCCTAACCTCAAAACGGAAGAACTAGAAAGAGAAGAACAAACTAAACGCAAAACAAGCAGAAAGAAGAAATTAACAAATATTAAAGCAGATATAAGTGAAATAGAGAACAAACAAAAAACTAGAATAACAAAATCAAAATTGGTTCTTTGAAAAAATCAATAAAATTAACAAAACATTAGCTAGATTGTTGAAAAAAGAGAAAGAACTCAAATAACTAAAATAGGAGATGAAAAGGGGGATATTACTACACCCCACAGAAATTAAAAGACTATAAGAGGATATTATGAACTGTACACCAACAAATTAGATAACCTAGACAAAACAGACAAATTCCTAGAAACAAACTATCTACACTGACTCAAGAAGAAATGGAAGAGCTCAACAAATCAGTAACTAATAAAGAGATTGAATCAGTAATCAAAAACCTCCCAAGAAAGAACATCCCAGGACTAGATGGCTTCACAGCAAAATTCTACGGAAGATACCATGAAGAATTAACACCAATTCTGCTCAAACTCTTCCAAATTGAAGAGGAGAAAATATTCCCAAATTATCCTATAAGACTAACACACCCTCATACCAAAGCCAGATAAAAATACCACAAGAAAATAAAATTACAGACCAACATCTCCTGTGAATATCAATGCAAAAATCCTTAACAAAATACTAGTAAATTACATTCAACAGGACATTAAAAGAATTATGCACTATGATCAAATGGGATTTTCCCACATATACAAATGTGTTTCAACAGGAGAAAATCAATTAATGTAATACATGACATAGGCAGAATGAAGGGGGAAAAAAACCATGATCATCAAATTGATGCAAAAAGGCATCTGACAAAATATGGCATTCCTTCTTGATAAAAAACACTTAGGAAACCAGAATTAGAGGGAAATTTCCTCAACAAGATAAAGATCCTATTTGAAAAGCTGATAATTGACATCATACTTAATTGTGAATGATGCAAATCTTTCCCTCTAAGATCAGGAACAAGATAAGGTGACCACTGCCATGAGGTTGGTACTGGAAGCTATTCAGATTTGTGCTGAAAGTTGTAGCTAAAACAATTAGGCAAGAGAAAGAAAGAAAAGGCATCCAAGTTGGAGAGGAAGAAGTAAATCTTTCTTTCTTTGGAGATGATATGATCAGAAAATCCTAAAAAATCTGCAACAAAGCTCTCAGAGCTAAGAAATGAATTCAACAATGTAGTGGAGTACAAGGTGAATATCCCCAAATCGGTAGTGTTTCTATACACCAGTAATGAGCAATCTGAAGAGGAAATCAAGAAAACAAATTGCATTTATGTTAGCAACTAAAAGATCAAATATTTAGAAATAAATCTAACCAAGATGTAAAGGACATCTACACAGAAAACTGCACAATTTGCAAAAAGAAACCAAAGAAGACCCAAATAAGTGAAATAGCATTTTGTGATCATGGATTGGAAAACTAAATATTGTTAATGTGTCAATTCTACCTAAAGTGATTTATAGATTCAATGCAATTCCAATGAAAATTCCAACATCAAATTTACATGGAAGGATAAAGAACCCTGAATAGCCAAAACCATCTTGAGATACAGAACAAAGTTGGAGGATTCACACTTCCCAATCTTATAACTTGTTACAAAACTACAGTAATCAAAACTTATCACACTGGTACAAGGACAGACATAAAGGATGATGGAATCAAATTTTGAGTTCAGAAATCAACCCTCACTTTTATGACCAACTGATTTTTCAAGGAGTCAGAGATCACTCTTTGGGGGAGGAATAGTCTCTTCAACAAACTGTGTTAGAAAACTGGATCTCCATATGCAAAAGAATGAAGGTGGAGCCTCACATCACACCACACACAAAAATTAACTCATAATGGATCAATGACCTAAATTTAAAATCCATAACTATACAACTCCTAGAATAAAATTTAGGGACTCATCCTGAGGACTCCGTGTCAGGTAATGGTATCTTAGACTTTACACACTTAGCACAAGCAACAAAAGAAAAAAATTGATAAATGAGACCTCATCAAAATTACAATCTTTCTTGCATCAAAGGACCTTATCATGAAAGAAAGGTGACAACTACACAATGGGGAAAAATTTTGGAAACCACATATTCAATAAGGGTTTAATATCCAGAGTATATAAAGAAAATCTTCAACTCAACAACAAAAAGACAATCGATTTAAAAATGGAGTAAAGAATTGAATAAACATTTCTCAAAAAAATACACAAATGACCAAAAAGCACATGAAAAGGTGACCAGCATCATTAGCCATTATGGTAATGGCACAAGTCAAAACCATGAGATACTATGTCACATTCACTAGAATGGCTATTATATAAAAAGTGGAAAATTACAAGTGTTATACAGGATATAGAGAAATAGAAACCCTTATTCATTGTTGCTGGGATTGTAAAATGATGGAGCCACTGTGGAAGACACTGACAGTTCCTCAGAAACTTAGGTATAAAATTACCATATGACTCAGCAATCCCACTTCTAGGTATATACCCAAAAGAACTGAAAGAAGGGACTCAGACATAGCCACATTATTCAGAATTGCCAAAAGATGAATACAATCCATGTCCATCAACTGATGAATGAATAGCCAAAACGTGTAAAAGAATTGTAGTTCTGATACATGAAACAACGTGGATGAACCTTGAAGATGTAATTTTGCATGAACAAAACCAGTCACAAAAAGACAAATATTGTATGATCTCATTGATATGAAATAATTAGAATAAACAAACTCATAAATTGGAATCTAGAATATAGATTAAAAAGTAAGAGTAAAAGTTGGAAATAGGAAATTAATGCTTAAATATACAATGTTTCTATTTGGGATAATTGAAAAGTTTCGCTAATGGATAGTGGTGATGATAGCACAAAACTGAACATAATTAATGGCACTGCATGATATATTTCAATGTGGTTAAAAGGAGGAGTTTTAGGTTGTATATATATATATATTAGTGGAATACAGTTTTTAAAAAATTCATAGAACTTTAAAACACAAGCAGTGAAACCAAAGTTAAACCATGGGTGATACTTAATATGAAAGTGTGCTTTCATCAATTGTAACAAATGTTCCACACCAACGCAAGGTATTAATAATAGGGTGGTATGTGAGAATCCTGTATTTTTTGCGTGGTTTTTCTGTAAACCCACAACTTCTCTAATAAAAAATAGACCAAAGACCAATGTAGAAGAACATAGAAAAATAACACAATGAAGACCCCTCTGTTTACATGCCTCAATAATCAACACTAAACTTATTTCTTATACGCTGTTTTTAAATCAAAATATGCATAGTCATTTGAACTTTGTTTTTAACAACATGACACATATTCCTTATTTGTATTTGTAAGTCAGTGATGTAGAACAATGCTTCTCAAACGTGAATGTATACATGAATAGCTTGGATCATGCTAAAACACAGATTCATATTCTAGCATCTCGCAGATGATGTTGATGCTACTGATTCATGAACTACATTTTGTCAAAATAAAGGAATCCCACTATGCCTTAACTAATGTCCGTGAAGGTGAAACTTGTATTTCAGTAATATGACATTTGTAACTGAGAGCCTTGTGTATACACACTATATTGATCTGAGTTTGGAAAGAAATATTCTAGAGCAAACGATAGCTGACAAGTCATTTTTACCTTCTCTTCTATCGCAGCCTACAAACAGAAAAAGCAGAACATTAATGTAAAAACCAAAATGGAGAATGATGCAAAGAAATATCAATTGTTGAGTTAATTCTTTTCCTAATTTTTTTTTTTTTTTGCGCTCGGAAAAAAGTTCCGCGCGATTCCCCCACATCCTAAAATTTTAAAATAGGGTTCATTCTGTTAACAAACACTGTTGGTAAAATGTAATGTTAGCTGCAGATTTGGAGCCATTTTACTATTGAAAATGCTTCTGTAATTCGTGTCAAATCTGATTAATAAATTGAGATGGGTATGTCAGTGGGTGAAAGCTGCTCGATTTTTTATTTCACTTTTGGTCCTCGATATTGTGTGTGTTCCTTACTTGTGGTAATGAATTAAAGGTCTGCCAGGATCTTTTCTCCAATGGTTATTTGACTAATAAACACCAGCTTCTTCATTTTCTAACTGTGCTTCTGGATTTAAGCTGCATGACTTTTTTTTTTCTAATGGGTATCATGCAGTTTCAACTCCATGAATTTTTTCTTTGAAAATCATGTAAAGTGAAAGCTGCACTTTATTTCTGCCAGGTTGTGTTAGGCTATTCCATTATGCTTTGGCATTTGTGTGGGAAACCTGCATGATGAATATACCCTGTAAGTGCAGTATTTGAAATCCCACTTGGCTTAGAAGTGCTCTGGGAGCTAAGGGCTTTATTTACTGAACAATTCTCAAATGGCTCTCTGCAATGCTTTGTTGTTGTTGGCACATTGTCTTCCTTAACTACCCAGTGGATGTGTTTTGTTTTATAGTAAAGATATATTAAAATAACCCTTCATTCCCCATAGATACACAGAAGGCCATTTCTGAGATCAAGAATGACTGTTTAGCTACCTAAATGGCCTGTCACCTCTTGTTTATTTCGCCTTTCTCCCTAGGGCAGAGGTCTTACTTGTATTCTCTTGATTGTTACTTTGTTTCTTGTAGACTATTATAACCCTGGACTTGCCTTTGATTTTTATTTTGATGGGATATAATTAAGCAAAAGACTTCCAGTTTCTCTCATTTTCCTTCCTCACAGTCCAAGTGTTCATTCTGTCATTTGTAGTATGTTTTCATGTATTTTTAAATATACAAATAAATGTTAACTAAAATGAGGAGAAAAAAAGGAGGCAAGGAAAGACATTTTTGTGAAGACACTTTAAAGACTGTTTTGACAAGGCTATGTAGATGTGTGTGTGTCCACTTCCAGATAGATAGACAGACAGACAGACAGACAGGCAGGCAGGCAGGCAGGCAGACAGATGGACAGACACAGACAGACAGATAGATAGATAGATAGATAGATAGATAGATAGATAGATAGGTAGGTTGATAGATAGATGGATGTAAATGATAGAAAGTGAGAGACAGAGAGAGAGAGAGAGAGAGAGAGAGAGAGAGAAAGGAGGGAGAAAAGGGGTGAGAATGTTTGTTATTTGGGTAAAAATAGCAGAAGCATTTACTACCCCACTATGTCGCTATTGCAGTGACAAAAATCAAATTTAAAATATCTTGTAACAAGAAATTCCAAATGTATCCAACACCACAAAATATGTTTTCCAGTCCCTGTTATTTGGTATTCATTGCCAAAATACGAATATATGTGAGTCATTCAAAAACTCCAGTTTGCTTAGGTGCAAAGTTATTTAGAAAGTCACACAACATAAATTTGTTATTAAACCTATTTATTTGTCTTTCTGCATGAAATAATTTCCTTATCTTGATTGTTCTAGTTTGCTAGCTGCCAGAATGCAATACACCAGAAACAAAATGGCTTTTAAAAAGGAGAATTTAATAAGTTGCTAGTTTACAGTTCTAAGGCCAAGAAAATGTCCCAATTAAAGCAAGTCTAGAGAAATGTCCAATCAAAGGCATCCAGGGAAAGATACCTTGGTTCAAGAAGGCTGGTAAAGTTCAGAATTTCTCTCTCAAGTGAGAAGGCACATGGCGAAAACAGTCAGAGTTTCTCTCTCATCTGGAAAGGCACATGGTGAACACGGCGTCATCTGCTTCTTCTCCTGGCTTCCTGTTTCATAAGCTCCCCGGGAGCGTTTTCCTTCCTCATCTCCAAAGGTCGCTGGCTGGTGGACCCTCTGCTTCTCGTGACTCTCGTTCTGCTCTGCTCTCTCTGAATCTCCCATTCTCCAAAACGTTTCCTCTTTTGTAGGACTCCAGAAACTAATCAAGACCCGCCTGAATGGGTGGAGACACGCCTCCACCTAATCCAATTTAACAACCACCCTTGATCAAATCACATCTCTGGGGAGATGATCTAATTACAGTTTCAAACACACAATACTGAATAGGGATTAGAAGAATGACTGCCTTTACAAAATGGGATTAAAATTAAGCATGGCTTTTCTAGGGTACATACACCATTTCCAACCAGCACGTTGATGCAGGAAATAATAAAATAGAAATGCTGTAAATCTGGTATCAAGGGGATTAGGGGTATTGGTACAACTGTGTAAATGAAGCTAAAACATTCTAACGCTCTCTCCTACTATGTATTTTGCATTAAGCATATGGATTACTCAAATTTTGAACTAGAAGAAACTAAATAGATCAACTGAGTTAAACCTCTTAAACCACTCTCCATAGAACAGCAGCAATAACACCACTTAGAAGTTGTTCCAAATTCATATTCTCAGGCTCCAACCCATACATACTGAAGAACCTCTGGAGGGGGCGTGGTAGAATCTGCGTTTTAAGGCCAAGATGTGAACCACATTTTTTCTAACAGAGTACAGTTTAGGATCCCATTTTCTTTTTTCATTTTACAGCCAGCTAGAACTTATGCCTGGAAAGGAAGCATATCTCTTCATTCCTTAAGTTAATTTCAGAAGATAAAATCTTACACTTGCCATTGTTGTATAGCACCAATGATATATTATAAACTTAAATACTTATTACTTTGCACTTCCTTATTTGTGATCTTCTGAGGAAATAGAACAGATGTTCAACTCCATCTACAAAATGAGTCTTCATATATTTGAAACAGAATTATATCATTTAGTTGAATAATATTAACACTTGTTCATAATCTTAAACTGCTGAAATTTAACAACAAATAAAATTCAGTTGTGTATTTAAAATGCAAAAAAATATGTGGGGCATTTATTCTAAATAGTAGAATATTGACAATTGTATAAGAATTAAATATAAGAAATATTCCAGAGACACAAAATCCCCTGTTTTCATTCACACAGCAAATTGTTTCTGTATACAATTGCTCACTGCTCAGTGCACCATTATTTTCCTTAAAAAAAAATTCTGCACATTGTTAAGGTGACTCAAAATAACCCTTTCTCTTCAAATCTTTCCTACTGTTTCCATGGCGATATAATCTCACTCCACAGTTATAAATCTATTTGTTATAAGCACATCATATTCTGCCCTTTCAGGCATGAGCTTTTAATTTAAATATGTTTTATATTGTTCTTCCCAGAGTACCTCCATTACTCCTTCAAGCCAAGGTTACTTGTCCTAGCCAATCAAGACTAGATTATAGGACTGCCTGGGACATAGTAAGTTTTCTGTACTTCTTACAAAGGTAATCCTTATGTCATTTTGCCATTTGCCATCAATTCAGGTTTTTCTTCCTTTTCTTTCTCTAACAAAGATTTTATTTTTTGCCTGTCAGGATTTTGTTTCAACTTTACATGAATGATAATTCTAAATTTATTTTCATGTCCCACGTATTGCTCTAAATTGCTTATAAAGTCTGCGTTTGCATGGTTTGAATTTCTTTATCACTGTGAAAACCATTCTTATTTGTTTTCCTTTCTGTGAGCGATTATAAGTACAATCCATACTAATACCTCACCATTTCCAACAACCTTGATAGTTTAAGATGTCAGCATCATCATCAGTTCACTCTGATAGGTGAGAAAGCCGGGGTGTGAAGAGCTAGAGATTACACACACGTAACTAGGGTAGGTCTAAAACTAGAAATTTCTTTCTGTCTTTTCCTTTTTAAGAAGCAGTTTTATTGAGGTGTATCCACATATCATGCAATCCATCCAAAGTGTACCATCAGTGCTTTTACTTATATTCACAGAAGTGTGCACTCATCACCATAGTCAATTTTGGAATATTTTCATTATTCCAAAAAGAAAAACCCATTACTCCCTAGCAGTACCCCTCTATCCTTCTCTACCCTTATATAACCACTTATCCATTTCTGTCTTCATAGATTTATCTTTAGTTACACTTTATATAAATAGAATCATACAATATGTAGTACTTTGAGTCTGGGGTTCTTTCAGTTAGCATAATGTTAAAAAAATTTAATTAGAGAAGTTGTAGGTTTACAGAAAAGTCGTGTCAAAAATACAATATTCTGGCCTCTTGCCTTTCATCTTTCTTTTCCTGCAAGAGCATCTGCATGTCTTCTCACATGTGTAACCAATCAATTTTCTGCCTGCAAAAACAGAACAAAACAAAAACACAGCATTCCCATATATTCCCCTATAGTTGGCACTTTGCATTAGTGAGGTATATTTGTTACAATCGATGAAAGAATATTAAAATAGTACTGACTAACTATAGTCCACAGTTCACGTTAGGTGTTATTTTTCTTATTATGTCACCCCATAATTAGCACCTTGTATTAGTGTCATACATTTGTTACAATTCATGAAAAAACATTCTTATACTATTAACCTCATTTCATTGTCCACAAAAATGTTCACTGTTACCCAGTCCCATGTTTTATCTTCTAACATCCATTCCAGTAACATGCACAGTACAAAAGTTCCCCTTTCAACCGCACACTCACAATTCTATGCTAACATTGCCACCACCCTTTCCCAAACCATTACAAGCAACCTAAATAGAGATTATGTACAAATTAATCATAAATTTCCCATTCTTTACCCCAATCTATTCCTGGGTAACCTCTATTCTAGATTATAACTCTATGAGTTTATGTGTTACAATCACTTCAAATCAGTGAGATTATACAATATGTGTTCTTAGGGCATAATTCAATCAGCCTAATGCCCTCAAGGCTTATTAATACTGTTGCATGTATCAAGACTTCATTGTTTTATGGCTGAATAATCTTTCATTGTGTGTACATAGCTCTTGTGTTTATCCATTCATTCGTTGACGGTCAGTTGGTTTGCTTCCATCTTTTAGAAATTGAGAATAATATGGCTATGAACATCAGTGTGCAAATACATGCTCAAGTCCCTGCTTTCATTTCTTCTGGGTATACACCTAGTAGCAGGATTGCCTGGACACAATATAACTCCATACTTAGCTTCTTGTGGAACTGCCAAACTGCCTTCCATTTTACATTCCCACCAGCAATGAATGAGTATTCCTAGTTTTCCCCATCCTCTTCCACACTTGTAACTTTCTGTTTTTTTAAATAGTAAACATTCTAGAGGGTATGAAATGATATTTCATTATGGTTTTGGGTTTGCATTTCATTAGTAAGCTAGTGATGTTGAGGATCATTCATGTGCTTTTTGACCATTTGTATGTCCTCTTTGGAGAAATGGCCATTCAAGTCTTTTGCCTACTTTAAATTGGGTTGTTTGTTTTTTTATTATTGAGTTGTAGGATTTCTTTATATAGTCTGGATATTGAATACTTATCAATA
>PVIY010019272.1:0-46104 GCA_004026745.1 Myrmecophaga tridactyla
TTACACAAATGCAGCTTCCAGGCAATTTCTCCTGCTCCATTACCCACCCCCCAACAGTACCTCCAGGAGAGAAATTTCTGGAATAGCCACTACCAGAGAGGCCTTCTTTGACCTCCTCCTCTAAAGCGACCTCCTCAACCTGTTAGCCTCACTTATCACCACCTGTTGTTACCTGTCTTAGTGTTTGGTGCACCTGGACACTGTTTTTCTCTCTCCCCTGGGTGAGGCCAGGAGGCAGACGCCCAGCCTGATTTGTGGGTGCCCAGGCCCAGACCCACGAGGGACCTAGTGTCCCGGCCAGCCAGGCGCGTGGGGCCTCTCTCCATCCTTTTCCAAATTCATGCCATTCACCTCTGGGTTTGGGGGCGGAGGACTCACATGGCCCCCGGCAGGGGCCCGGCCCGCCCCAGGCCCCCCAGGCTCCCTCTGTGCTGGCGAGAGGATCCAAGCCCTTTACTCACCTCCGGTATGAGGGCTCCAAGGAGTTCGGTTGTCAATCGGAATTTAGATTTCTTTGGAATCTGTAGCAAGAGGAGAGAAAAGGATCCTGGGGGATTATGTGATGGATTTGGGAGAGAGGGGACAGATTCTGGATGGGAGTGAGAGACCAAATGTGCGACCGGACAACGGCCAGGTCACACGCGATGACCGAATGCCGACACAGCCCCACAGAGCCAGCCCGGGGGACAGACTGCGCCCTGTGCAGCCAGCGCCGAGGACGCTCAAGCCTTGGTCAGCGACTGCCAGCTGCCCTATTGTTCCTGACCCTGACAAAGCCAAACACGCTCCCCACACCCGCCACCCCCAACCGCAGCACACCTGACGCCCCCCCTTTCGGCCGCTGTGAAGCTGGCCCATGCCCTCGCCTGCCTTTGAGTCTCTGCCAAATGCAAGTGATGGTGGCTGCTTCCCTTGCTCTGAACAAAGGGCTGGCTTCTTCTCATGTGGGTGCTCCTGTTCACGCCCACAGGGGACATGTGGGCGCTCGGCACCCCAGTGGTCCCCTGCGGGGATGGGGAGTCCGACGCGGCCCTCGGGAGCAGTGGAGAAGAAACCACACAAGGCGGTGACCGCGTTGGGATCAGGTGGCACCTCTGTTCTGGAGAGGGTGCTCATGTCCTCGCCTTTCAGATGGGTAAACTGAGGCCAGAGTGGGCCTCGACCACGATGCTCAGACTGGATTTCAGAGTCCCGCTTATGGCAGGACTCAGCGTGAGCTGCTCCATCTGTCGCTCGTCGGGCGCTGCCACGTGCCAAGCCCAGCACCGAGTGCGTCTCACGCTCTAACAGCTCCGTGAAGCCTCATCACACCCTTCTGATGAAGGTGCTGTTATTGACGTTTTATAGATGAGGAGACTGGGGCACAGAGAGGTTGAGTAACTGGCCTAGATTTACCCAGCCGGAGAGGAGCGAGGTGAGTGTTCAAGGCCAGGCCTGCTGGACTCTCAGTCCAGTGCTCTTCCCACAGCCAAGCCCCGGCCCGGCCTTACCAGGTTGTCTGTGAGCGTCAGCGCCAGGGCCCCGGCCTCCTGGTACACGAGGCCAGCGGTGTTGAAGAAGTAGTCGGAGACGGCCAGGTACAGCATGCGGTCGTGGTCGCCGGGGAGGGCCAGCCCGGGAGGGGCGAAGGGCGGCGGGGTGCGGTGCGCCAGCCTGAAAAACTCCCCCTGCGGTGGGGACCACAGAGGGGACCCGGAAATACTTAGGGATGACGTCCGACGAGTCCGTCTCAGGGCAGAGCGGGGCCGAGGGCCCCCATCACACATTCACAGAAGAAACGCTGTTGGTAGAAACCAACAACGGCCTGTGTGTGTCGAATGCCTCCCACCTGTGAATTTCTAAATGCCCTGCACGCCCACCCTGTGAGGTGCGTGTCATCGTGCTCACTGGACAGGAGAGGACACTGAGGCACAGAGAGGTTAAGTGACTTGCCCAAAGTCACCCAGCTGGGAAGTGGCAGAACGAGGAATTGAACCCCGGCCTCCGGGGTCCAGAGAGCACGCCCCTAAGCACCCCACAGGCTCAGCCTCCGCCTTGCAAGTAAGCACAGAAACCCTAGTAAAAGAAGGAAATTTCTTTCTTAAAAAAAAAAAAAAAATTCTGTCAAATTAGCAAAATTTTAAAAGAGGGAGTTGTGCCATTTTGAGTGTGTGTATTTTTAATGGATACTCTCTAGTTTCAGGAGCAAGTGTTCCTGCACTGCTGCGGAACATATAAATGTATGGGGGTGCTTAGAACTAGGGGGCTCCCACCCCCCCAGGGGTCAGGTTCCACCAGGATGGAACCTTCCCTTTCACTGGGAGTGAGTCTGATGTACTAATATCATGTACATATCTGATGTACTAATCCTTGTCTATGCTGAGACAAAGGAAAATACACACACACACACACACACACACACACAGAGACATGGAAACAAACACATGCAGAGACACACAGTTGTGCAAGGATTGGAGGGGTCTAAATTCGTGTGCTGATGCTTAGTTATCTCTGGGTTGTAAAATTCGGGTAATAATTCCTCCCTTCCTCCCTCCCTATTTCCTTCCTTCCTATCTGTTTATTTACTCCTCTGCTTCTCTGTATTTCTAGATTTTCTATTTTACACCTGACGTGTTCTGTTTGTTTCATTCATTTATTTATTCCGAGCTGCTGAGAACACAGCTGTGAACAAAGCCCACCTGGCCCCGCCCCTGGGAAGCTCCCGGTCCAGTGGGGAAAGCCACAAGCAAACAGTAACCAAACAAGCAAACCCCACACAGGATGAGGCCCCTCCAGGATGAATTCTGGGGTGGGACCTACCCTGACCCGGGTGGCCGGGGAAGGCTGCGCTGGCACTGCCAGCTGAGCAGAGACACCCCCACCCCCCAGGGCCAGAGTCGCCCCCCGCAGGCCAGGGGTGGGCACTGGCAGGGAAGAGCCCCAGGGGCAGAAACGAGCTGGCAAGAGGGCCCTGAGGTGGGAACACACACGCTGCTTGGGCTGAGGACGCGCGAGGCCAGCACGTCTGGTTGGAGGGTGGGGAGTGAGAAGGGAATGGATGACAGGAAACCCTACCCTTCCACCCCTCTCTCCCTCTACCCAGCCATTCACCCAACACAAATTCATCAAGCATCTACCAATGCCAAGCATAGTTCTAGAAGCTGCACATACTGCAGTAAACAAAAGAGTCACAGCCCCTCTTCTCATTCTAGTGAGAGAAACAGATTGCGTGTGTGTGTGTGTGTGTGTGTGTGTGTGTGTGTGTGCCCCGGCACGTGTAATGAATCCTACTGAGAACAATAAAGCAGGATACAGGGAAGAGGAAGGAACTTTTCAGCGAGAGTGGAGAGTGGTAGGGGAAGGGCTTTCTGGGAGGGGGACGGTTGAGCAAAGATGTGCAGGAAGCCAAGGAGAGCGGGGTGGATATTGGGGTGGGGGGTGGGGGGCAACCTAGCAGAGGGAAGAGCGAATGCAAAGGCCCTAGGGAGGGAGCAAGCTGAGTGCCTCTGGGAAACGGCCAGGAGGCCGGTGCACCTGCAGCAGGGAGAGGAGGGAGAGAGGCGGCAGGGGTGCCGGCGAAGAGGAGGTGGGGGGCTCCTGTCCGGGTGTGATGGGGAGCCCCGAGAGGGTCCGGGGCTGACATGAGGGTCGAGTCACTGTGTGGGCCTCACCTTCAGCTTCCCGTCCAGGCTCTCAGTCGTGGCTGTCGGAGGCGCCACCAGGGAGTAGTCAATACCAGCCACCGCGTCTATTTTGGCTGTCACTGGAGGGAAAGGAGATGGGCCTTGAACTGGCTCCCTCCCCATGGCAGTTCCCCCTCAGGGTCCCAGTTCCAGCCCCATGCCCTCCTCCAGGAAGCCCTCCATGAGCTCCCCACAGAGGAGAACAAACCCACACCCCATGCGCACAGACAACATCTCACTCCCTTCGTCCAGCCGCCCCAAGATGAGCATCTAAAGGAAAGAGACAGACCTGGGCTTGAACGGAACTCAGCCCCTCACCCATCGTCAGACCTCGGGCCAGTCCCTTCGCTTCTCTGAGCCTCTCTGTGATTTGTAGACAGTGACCCCGGGGACGCTGGGAGGGTTGGATGAGGTGCGGTGCATGCCATAGCACTGGTAAGATCCCAGGCCGAGCCCAGGCTGGCTCAGGCCTCAATTGTTCCTCCACGTCCTCCCAGTAATCAATGAGAATTAAATTCCAGTTCCTCTGGTAGCCCTTCCTTCCCATGTTACAGGGGAAGAAACTGAGGCTCAGAAATGGTGAATTGTTCAGCACAGTTCTGCTGGCAGATGATGGAGGTAAGACTCAACCCCAAATCCTTTTCCTGCCGGCCGAGAACAAACACTGGGAACCTGCAACTGCAGTGAACAAATGCAGGTGGGAGCACCCAGGGAGGGGCTGGGGACAGTACCTGGAGGATGGATATGCAAATTAAATGGGTGTGTCCCGGTGCCTGCCCCACCTGGCTCCATAGCAGCCCGGGAAGCAATTTGGGACACAAACCCTGGAGTAAAAACACCTGGATTTGGGTCCTACTTCTGCCTCTTACTGGCTTTGTGACCCTGAGCAAGTCACAGCTCCTTTCTGAGCCTCAGTTTCCTCATGTGTAAAATGGGGGAGAATGCACCTTTCTTGACAGTTCCGCCGAGTGCTTGGCACGGGGGGGGACTCAGCCAGAGGGAGCTCTCCCCGACCGCAGCAGCCATCCTTCTCGGCTTCAGCTTACCAAGGGACATTGTCCCCATTTTAAGAATCAGGAAACTGAGACTCAGAGAGAAGTGGCCAGCCTCAGATCTCAGGCCCGCCCTGGGGACCTGCCCCAGAGAGCTGAGAACATGTGGCCATTTGACTCGGCAGGTGTGGAGAATGTGTGGGGTACAGGGTGCTTTTCCATCTCAGTTTTGGACCTGGCTCAGGAGGGATTCAATTCCAGCTGCCACTTGATTGTAACCTGCTCTACCCACCCCCACCCAGGTCTGGGAAACCCCTTGGCTCCTTCACACCCACCAGGCCTCCCCCACCCCTCCCCCGTCCATCCCAGCCTCCTTTGACCCCACCTAGCCCTCACCTGGCAAAGTCTGCAAATAAGGTTGCAGGTTGGAGGCTACAGCTTTGGTCACTGTTGTGCATATCTGGGGAGAGCCAAAGAACGGGTCAGTGAGGGCACGCCATAGCGGGAAATGTTCTGGAATAATGGCAGGACAAGCTTTGCTTTCCTTGAATGTCTCCTAGAAATTCATGTAGCTAATCAAATTTCCATTTTCTCTTTGGCCACCAGAAAGCTCAAAGGCTAATGTGCAATTTGAAAATAGTAACTATATATGATCGTATGATCTCAAATCTGCGCTGTATTCCCTTTCTGGTGTGCAACTTCCCTGATGGGCATTGATGTTTTCTATTTCAGAACGTGGCTTTCGTCTGTTTGCTCTTGCTGTCTCAGAGCTTTTGTGAAATGAGATGGTGAAAAAAACAATAAACAGGAAGTGGTGAGTGGTCAGCCCTCCCCTTTCTGTGCTGCTCCAGAGCAGGGGGCAGGCCTTTTGCTCAAGCCGAGTGGGCACCCTCACCTCTGCAGTGTAAGGCCGGAGGAGCCCTCCCTGACCCCCCTCCCACATGGCTCTCGGGAGACCACGCGCCGGTCTGAGGTCTGGGTGTGCCAACTTCCCAGCGAGGACGGTACTCCGTTTCTCTAGCTCTCCACCTCCTCATCTGTCAAATGGAATGTGGCAGCTTATGTTTCTCCATTGCACCCACACTCCTGTACTTGCTACTCACCCAGTGAGAAGTGGAGTCTATAGGCTCCCCCCTCGAATCGGGGCAGGCCTTGTGAGATGCTTGTAACCCAGAGAATGTGGGGGGAGTGACGCTGTGCGACTGCAGCCTGGCCCTAGGGGCTGTGCGGTTCCCTCCTGGGTCTCTAGGTGCTCTCAGAACCCAGCTACTGTGCTGTAGGGAGCCCGGGCCACGTGGTGGGCCACGGGTCATTGTTCAGCCCAGCAGCAGACGCAGGAGAAAGGAGCCTCCAGGGGCTCCCTGAGCTGCTGGGTCTGCCCAGGTGAGGCACCAGACGTTGAGGAGCAGAGAGAAGCTGAGCCAGCCCCCGGTGCCTGTCTGATTTCCTGAACATTCTACGATGGTGTTTGATTCTAAATTGGGGGCTGTTTGCTTGGAAGCAATAGAGAGCTGGGACCCAGGATCAAAACCACAGCCTTCCCTGGCTGGAAGGGATTGGGGCCTGGTGTGGTGGTGAGAAGCCCCTACCCTGACCCTCTCCACCTCGCTCTCTCCAAGGCACAAATGAACTCTGCCCAGTGAGACCCTTCAGTCCTCGACTTTTGGACTGTTGGACTGCCCTGAGATGGCTGACGGCTCCCTCCTTCTAGAGGTCTGTGGTCAAGGACCCCCCGGCTCCCCTCCCATCTCTCCATCACCACCCCTGACCCCTCCCTGAGCCATTTCATGCAAACCCACAGCTCCCAGCTCCCACCTCTCTCTGCCTGGGGGCTTTCCTCAGCCCCTGAGCCTGCTCAGACTTCCAAGGAGTAAAAGCCCCTAGGAAAGTCCTCAGCCAAAGAGGGCTAAGAGTTGGTGGATTCATGCCCCAGCTTCCTTAGCCCCTTTCAGGACAATCCTGAGGCGTGTTTCACGCAGTCCTCGGCATCCCCAGCAGAGCTGAGCCCTGGCTGCCCACAGCAGACACCCAGGCAGCCCTGCGCCTCCCTGACGCCCTTCCCCACTCCATGGCTGGGCTGCCTGGGACCCCCTCCCAAATAACCTGCTTGCACCTAAATCCCTGCCTCAGCATCTGCCTTGGGTGAACCCAAGCAAAGGCACCTCCAGTGCTCCCAGTGTATGGCCAATCCCAGTCAGGGTTTGCAGCCCAGACCTCCTGGGGGCCCACAGCTGCTGGACAACAGTCTCCAAATGGGCCCGGGGATCCCCAAAGCCAGCCCTTCCCAAACCAAATGCCCCAGGCTCTTCTTCCTCTTCAGGGTGGCCCCACCCTCTGTTTCCCCTTCTTCCACACCACCAGTCAAGTCATTTTATCCCGAGGTGGAGGAAGTCAGGAAACAAGGGAAGGAAAAGGGAGGGGAGACGAATGTGTGGTCTCCTGGGAGTGTGTTTCTGTCACATCACACTCTAGACCTAAAACATTATTCCCTGAGGAGCTTGGCCTCTTCTCCAAGGCCCGGGGGTGGAGGGG
The DNA here is from genome assembly GCA_004026745.1 of Myrmecophaga tridactyla. Lineage (NCBI taxonomy): Eukaryota > Metazoa > Chordata > Mammalia > Pilosa > Myrmecophagidae > Myrmecophaga > Myrmecophaga tridactyla. The sequence continues at coordinate 7,187 of PVIY010019272.1, forward strand.
CAACATAGCTGTCGCTGGGGCAGAGCTGGACACCTGGGCTGTCCTCCAGCCACCAGCCTCCTTCACTGCTCCCCCATCACGGCCGACAGATGGCTGCAGACCACAGGAAATCACAGCTGCCGGCTTGGCTTCCCCTCACCGTGCACAGCCCGCCTCAACATGGGGCTCTTCCTTCCCTCACATATAGGGTGGACTCCCCAGCTCACTCCTGTCCACTTCTAGCCCCTTCTGGTGCCATGGACATCCTGGCACTTCATTCATCCATCCATCCATCCATTCATTCATTCATTTGTTCAAGCCAGTACTCTTTGTTGCAATTAAGCGCTTTGCCTCTGGAGTGGGTTGTCCCAGGTTTGAATCCTACCAGGATCACTTCCTCTGTACCTCAGTTTCCCCATACTTAAAGAGATCATTGTGACCCACCCACAGGAGTTGTGTGTGGATTAAATGCTAGAGCTCACATGGAGTGCCGGACAAGCTGCAAGCACTCAATCCACATCATCGTCATCATCATCACCTTCCTTACCAACACCAGATCCTCCCCATTCTCATGACCATCATCCTCAGTGTCACCATTCTCACCTCTACCCTCATTCTGGCCAGCAGCAGTGGCATTATCACTATCACTTTTTAGCTTGGTTGCCATCCAGGAACTACTTTTTGGTGGTTCTAAGGAAAAATCTTTTATTAATTACAAACATTAAATATAACACTCCTCCTCATGCTATTTCGTAATTATAAAAGGAGTTGAACTGGTGGGTAAGCCAGGCTGGTGGATGAACACATTGCCTGCATTATCTCATCAAGCTTCACAAAACTTTGGTGAACCAACGTTATTAACGTTCCCATTGTACAGATGGTGAAAATGAGGCTCAGAATGGTCAGGAAATTTGCCCAAAGTCACCCAGCTAGTGAAGCCCTGGAGCCAGAACTAAAACCCAGAGGATCTGACCCCCAAGTCCCATTCTCCAATTCATGGTGTTATGTAGCTGGGCAAACATGCATTGATTTTTTTTTAACTATTGGCATAGCACTTTCAGATAGATTATCTCATTTGATTGATATTTCCCTACCTGCATTGTCAGTGCCATTGACCAAAAACTAACCTCTCCAGTCTAGAAGATTGCACCAGCCTCCACGATGCTCTCCCTGCCTCCACTTCTGGTCCCTCCAGTTGTTCTCACAGCAGCCAGTGAAATTGTGCTAAAGCACAGTTCTGGCCACGGCATCGCCTTGCCTAAACGCTTCAATGGGTAACAATTGTCCTCTGGAGAAAGCCCAAGTTTGCTGTCTTGAGCTGCTCGTCCTATGAGACCAGCTCAGGCAATTTCTGGAAGCTGATGATTTGTCAATGGAAAACCAGCCCAATTAATGGTCTTTCTTCTCAGATGAAGCTGATTTGGGGCGTTCAATGGGTGGCAGAGCTGGGGAACACTAACTGGAATCTATCGCTTGTACCAGCTCCAGACTCAAGGGATGGGTTGCACAGGGGGTTGGCCAAAGTCCAGGCTCAAGACTTAATCAATTGCATGTTTTCTGAGTGGAGCGCACCAAGAGGGGAATTTGAAGTGGAGGCGGGTGGGGAAGGGAAAGGAAGTAGGAAGAGAGGGTGGACAGGCATGGTAGTTCCTCATGGTAGAAGGAAGAACACTGCGGGCAGAGCAGTGAATATAGGGGCAAGTTGGCTACGGGGTATGTGATGTGGCCCCTTTTCTGTCCAACCTGGTGCATGGTTGACTTTTAGAACTGGGTTTGTGGTTTCAAAGGGCTGTAGGGACTGCTGAGGGGCTCTGGGGTGAGAACAGAGTGACCCGTGATGCCCCAGGTATGGACACTGAGGTCCCCTCCCGTTCTACCATTGATGAGACCCTGAGCCCACCTACCTTGTTGTTCATGGATTTTCGGAGTGAAGACTCAATTTTTTTGCGGAAAAGTCGGATCAGCCACCTGGAAATGGACATCCCAGCATATGTGTGAGGCCTCCCAAGTGTCCCCTCAACTGGGAAACTTTCCTCCCCCTCCAAATAGAACCGAGCATGCTTGTCTCTGGGCCCCACCTGCGCACACCCCATTAGGTGCTTCTCACCCTGTGTGGTTATGATCTGTTCATAGGGTCAGAGCCTCAATAGCTACAAGGCAGGGCCCCTGCCTGAGTCTTAGCTTCAGCACACCCCTTCTTCTCTGCCTTCCAGCCACACTGGCCTGTCACAGTCTCTTGTCCTGTGCTTCCTCCTGCCACAGGGCCTTTGCACATGCTGTTACCCTCTGCCTGAAACACCCCTGTCCCCAGTAGCTACCTAGTTAACTCCTACTTATTCTTTTCATTTCAATTCAAATGTCATTTCCTCAAGGAAGGACTTGCCAGTCCCTAGATTGAGTCAGACTCCCCCTGTTCTGTGTTCTCATGGCACCTTGTACTTCTTATTTCTTATTTCCTTTTATAATTATTCATTAACCATTCACTAATGTGATGATTTGGTTAATGTCTGTCTTCCCCACTGGGCTGAAAGTGTCAAGAAAACAGGAACTGTGTAACTAAGAGTCTGGGGCATTCCTGAAACCTGTAATTTGCAGAGCGTTCCTAGGCCAGTTAAATCCTGAAACTCAGAGGGACCAGCCTCTCCATGACTATCAAGTAATTATATCCCTCTATCCTTTAGGGTCAATACTCCTTCTCAACATGAAAATATCAGGATGGGCCTTGTTTAAAGACGCCTATAGATTGGGAGAAGTACCAGAGGAGAAGGAGAAAGTATAACAGAGAAAATAGGATTTAACAAACACGTATGACAGTTGGATCACTATATTGATATTTCTTCTAGCCTCCAGTGTTTTGGAGCAGCTAGAAGGAAAAACCTGAAATGGTGGAATGGCAACCCATAACAAACTCTGAAATCTTTTCTGTAACTACGTGTTGAAGTGTACTTTGAAAATTACTGCTTTTTCTTTCTTTTCTTTGTATATACATTATATGTCACAATAAATAACATTTTGTAAAAGAAAAACAGTCCGGGGTCAGACAACCCTGTGCTTGAAACCCTCCTCAATTCTCATTAGCTATTTTGCCTCAGTTTCCTCCTCTGAAAGTAGGATAATGATAGACCGACCTCAGAGTGTCATTTGTATGGATTGAATGAGAAACTGCACATGCTTAAAACAGTGCCTGGGTGGGGGCAGTGCGAGGGTGGTTCAGTGGTAGAATTCTCGCCTGCCGTGTAGGAGACCGGGTTCGATTCCCGGCCCCTGCACTTCGCAAAAAAAATATATACCAAAAAAAAAAAAAAATTCAACAAATGGTGCCGCAATAATGGGATATTCACACAGAAAAAAGAATGAAATGTGACCCCCACCTCACAAATTAAAAAAAAAAAAAACAGTGCCTGACACATAATGAGCCATCCAATCAATGTTTGCTGTTACTGAATTTATATTGCTCGCTGCTGCTTCCTGAGCGTTTTGCGCAGTAGGTATTTGTTGAATGGATGGATGGATGGAGGCCTGCGAGTTGGAGTGAGGATTTGATAATTCAGCGCACATCAGGTGCTTAGCACAGAGCCTGGGTCGTAACAAGTGCTCGTGAAGTCTGCTGAAGGTTGAATGAACCCGTTACCCCTAGAGGCAGGGACAGTGTCTGCTCCATCTTTGGACCTCTGCCCCCTCCCTTGCACCTGACGCCTCTGAACAAGTCATGGCGGGGAGGCAGCCCTCCGCATGTGTGTTCTGACTACAGGAAAGTCTCCTTGAGGACAGATTTGCCTGGGGTCCCTTCCCCCAGGCACCCCCTCCCTCGGCCGCTGACCCCATAAGATCATACCCCAAGCGGCTGTTCGAGATGCGTACATGGACGTTGTTGATGTGGCTTCTGCAGCTGGAGCAGGAGACGGTGGGGCGGCCTGAGGTGGGGTCACTGCCCAGCTTCAGGTCAGCGGAAATGGAGACACCCGCCACACTCAGGTCCATGTTGCCACTGGTTTTGCTAAAGGGCGACAAAGCACTCAGCACTGTATTCCCCACCGCCATTCAAACTTTACACCAATGCTGGGAGGTGGGTTCTGCTATTCTTCTCACTCAGGGTGAGGAGGGGAGGTTCAGAGAGGGAGGCAGCTGGTCCAAGGTCACACAGCAGCCTAGTGGTAGGGCCAGGATTCCAGGCGGATATTGGAACCTATGTCTGCCTGGCAGAATCCTGCTCTTAACCACTGCCTTGGGAGCCTATTGCTGTGGGGCTTGGGCATATTTCTTAACCTCTCTGAGCTTCAGTTTCCTCACCCAGATGCTGGGCCAGCAGTGGGACACGTGAGTGTCAGTCTCTCCTTTGCTGCTAAAAATCTGGGTAATTTGGGGCCAATGACTTTAATTATAGTTACATGGGATTAATAACTCTTCCCTTAGGGATGAACATGTGAGGTTTGGACATGACATGGACGTGAATGTAATCTGTCAACTTGTCCATAATGTGATGAAGTATTGTTATTATTTTGATCAGTAAGTGGAATGTTAGATGCCAAAGAGCCCAAGTGAAGAATGAAGCAATTCTTATTGTGGGGAATTGACAGACCAGTCCTTATAAGGGAGGGCAGATTCACATCCTTCTCCTGGGCTATGACATCCTGTGCTCCTTCCTCTCCCTAGATTCCCCACAAAGGAGAAGGTGCTAAAGTGATTGGTCAGCCTGAGCCACGAGTCCTGGAGGGCAGGATCACTTTGATGAGCTCTCCATATTTAGATTCTGAGTTGTAGTTGGATGATTCACTCCAATTTTCCACCCATCCCTGAATCCACACCCTCACCTAGGCCCATCATGGGGGGAGTGCACTGCCATGCCCTTGACTTTGGTTTTGACCACAGGTCTTGCTTGGGCCAATGGCTGTATGGGTAGAAGTGACTGTGCGGCACTCTGCGTCTAGGCCTTAAGAGGACCAGCATGTCTCTTTCTGCCTATCCTTTTTGCACCTCTGCCATCACCAAGAGGACAACATGCCCTGGCTAGTCCACTGGTCCAAGGAGGAGGAGAGATCCATGGGGAGCAGAGATACCCCAGTTGAGCCCAGCCCAGATCAGCTCAACCTCAGCCAAGCTATAGATATGGAAGTGATAATACATGGTTGTTGTTTTAAACCCCTGAGTTTGGGATGGTTTGTTACATGGCACTAGCTAACTAATACATTAGAGATGCCACTTAGATTTCCTACTAAGCCACAGGCTCCACCTCAGCCTTTCCAGGGTCCTGCATTGAGAAGTTAGATAAGTGCTCAGCTATTAAAAAGAATTTCTTGGTTGAACTTTATGTGAAAAAAATCCCCCAGGAGCTCTGTGAGTCAAGGGTAATGGATGAGGCAAAATTAGGGTATTCCTGGGAATCTAGCCCTAATCCTTGTCAAATATCACCAAGAATTCACCCTTAAACCCACAGCTCTGAGCAGGGAAACGCACATGAATTTCCGTGCCTTCCATTTTCCACTGATGCTGACTTCGGCATTGTTGATTGAGAGCTGAAGGCCCACATTGGGCACCAGGTTTACCTTGTAACTGGGTATCTTGAAACTGCGGATAACGATGCTGCAAAGGAGAAATGTTCAGTCAGCCTGGTGAGTGACCACATAGAGGTTTGGTTACCTCCAACTCATCAACCCTTCCCACCTGGAAACTTCACCCTGTCCAGATCCAGGACGTCCCACGAGGCAGTGGAGTGGAAGGATTTGTTTGGAAGTCAAACAAATCTGAGTTTGACTCCTACTCTTCCACTTACTCTGGTGTGACCCAGGCAAATCACTTAATCACCCTGAGCCTCAGTTTCCTCATTTGCAAAATGGGGACAATAATCTCTGTCTTGCAGGGTGTGTGATAGCCAATAATGCTAACAAATGCTCTCCCATTGACTGCAAGCTCTTTGCTCTTTAAAGAGGTGGGTGTGTCTCTTTCACCACTGCTATAATCCCAGAGACTGCCATGTCATACACCTCATAGATGCTCCAAAATATTTGTTGAATGAATTAGAGGGTAAAATTCTGTACAGAACATTTATGGGTTTTCTGCCAGCATCCACACCCCCTTCTCGTGGCAACAGAATTGCTATTTTACTTTGATTTTTATCTCCATCTTCAGAGGGTGGAGCTTTTGACCTAGGCTGAAGCCAATTAGTGTATTCTATTGCCCTGGCCAGAGTGATTGGTTCAGGCGTGTGCACACAACCTAAGATGGGCCAATCAGACTCAACCACAGTTAGGGCTTGACTTGAGTTGCAAGGAAGAGACGCTCTCGTCCCTTAGGGAGTATTGAGGAGCAAAGCAAGAGATACTGGTGGCTATCTTGCCCTGGTGAAGGGACCCCCTGCCTGAGAGTTGGGACTTCCCAAGGAAGTGATGCTGAGGGGTAGTGAGAGAGAGAAACAGGGTCCAAAGACATCATTTGAGCTAGCTCGAGTTCAACCTAAAATTAGACTATGCCAGGGGCTTTCCAGGCATGGGAGCCATTAAATTCTAGCCTAGGCCATTTGGATCAGGATTTTTTTTTGTCCTGGAAACCCATGCAAATCATAATTGATCCACGGGCTGGCATAGCGTTTTGGGGTTCATGGCATGTACCTTGGGGGCTACAGTGAGTTCCTTGAAGACACAGTTTTTGTGGCTTCCTGCAAGCTGAGCTTGGCAGCGCATCCCTTTGCCATGGTGCAAACATTCCCTTTGGGATCGTAACCTTCCTTTGGGATCCTAATGTCCCTTTGGGATCCTAACCTCCCTGAGTTTAGGAGTCTGAGGCTGTGCAATGCTAGCTCTGGGTGGCCCTGGAAGACAATTCCTGCACACTGGGGATTGAGCACTGGGAGCCTTACCTGTAGAAGCTATAACTTCCTCTCCCTAAAAGCTTGATCTTAAATTTTCCTGAGAAATCGGGGATCTTGATCTTCTCCAGCTCCTTGTGCAGCACGGTCATTCCCTGCTGGCAGGCTGAGGGGAGAGAGCAGAGGACGGTCAGAGCACAGCCTGTGAACCCGAAAGCATGTGTCAGGGTCAGGCAGGTCAGGGCCCTTGGCCCTGCCCACAGGAGAGGCATGTGGGGTCCTGCCTCTGAGGTGGGGTTCCTGGGGTATGACTGCTGTTGCAGCTGCTCAGCTCTGCGATTGTCACACAAAAGCAGACACAGACAAGACGTAAATGAATGAGTCGGGCTGTCCTCCAATAAAACTACATTTTTGAACACTGAAATTTGAGTTTCATATAATTTTTCAGGTCACGAAATATTATTCTTCTTTTGTTTTTTTCAACTGTTTAAAAGTATAAAGCTCAGTCGTAGGTCACAGGCCATACAAAAACACACAGTAAGCCAGATTTGATCTGTGGGCCGTAGTTTGCTGACACAGGGTCTAAATTATCACCCCCAAATGCCTGACCCCAGTACCCTACAAGTTTTTCTTCAATACCGACTCCATGCCCAGCACTGTGCCATGTATTCACAGATCCCCCACTCTCTCTGATTTTTAGTGTCTCTCTCCACAGGACCTTTGCACATGCTATTCCTTCTGCATAGAAATCCTCTCTCTCCCACCTTCCCCTGCTCAGCTTCTAGCCAGCTTGAGCATCACCTCCTCAGTGAACCTTCCCTGACTCAGTGGATGAGAGCAGCCCCCTCTTACCGCTCTCATGATGCTGTGGGTCTCTACTTTGGAGCCCCAAGTACCACTTATCCACGTGACACTCTGACTAACATCTCTCATCCCAGCTACATGTAAGCTCAGCGGCAATGTCGGTTTTACTTACTGATGTGTCCCCCGCATCTATCACAGTGCCCTGAGCTGAGAAGGCAGCTAAGTAAAATTTGTGGGATGATTAAAGAAATGAATGCTCCAATGTCAGGAGTTCCACTATCAGCTGTCGTGTGATCAACAGCATCAAAGAACCAACTAGAAGGTGGCCACGTGGCCTGGAAAAGAGTCAGTAGCAAGAGGAGGGAGCCTAGACTCCCACCCCGGGCAGCTGGCTCTGCACCCATGCACTTCCTCTTCTTTTAGACTCGCTCTCTGGAGTCGAGTTTTCCTGACTCCCAGTCCAGTGTTCTTTCTGTAGCTCGGGGCTATCGTGTTTGCTCCAGCTGCTAAGGAGGGTGAGCGGGAAGTACAAAGAGGAACAGGGGAGAGATCTGGACCAGGACTGCTCCCGGGGAAGGTAAACCTGGGGTGTGGAGAATGCCTGAGCCTTTGTGATCCAAGCCTTCTGTTTTCCAAGAGCCAGCTAAGAAAATAGTAGTAGTAGAAGTAGAAGTAGTAGTAAACATTTATGGAGCTCGTACTCTGTGCCAGCCTCTGCGTGTGTGCTAAGTTATTGGATCTTAATGGTCCTAGGAAGTAGGTCCTACGACTGCCCCCATTTCACAGATGAGGAAGCTGAGACTCAGAGAGGTGAGGTGACTTGCTCAGGGTCACACAGCTGATGGGTGGTGGAGGCAGGATTTGGACCCAGGCCATCTGATCCCAGAACGCAGGCCCTAGGGTGAGCCTTCTGGGGATTCAAAAGTAAATGCAGACATGGTTCCTGCCTGGAGGGGAAAGGAAGTGTGGGATGGCCAGGATTTGAAAGTCATGCCATGCCTGAGCATGAGGATACCTTCAGAAGGCACTAGGAAGCCACTGAACAGTGTAAGCAGGGGAGAGACAAGAGCAGATCTGCTGCATTTCAGAAAACTCACTCTGATTGCCACATGGGATGTGGGCAGGAAGGGAAACTGAGGCAGCTATGACAGGGCCTGAGGACTTGTGGGTTTAAATCCCTAACCCATGTCCCTGCTCCCAGCAAGAGCCACCCCAAAACTGGGTGCAAAGCAGGGGCATGCTCCTTCCTCGCAGCTTATGTGGGGCCTGCCGTCTGCACCCCTTGGATTCAGGGGTGCCCTGCCAGGCCAGGATTGGAATTCAAGGGTGAGATGCAAGTTCTCCTTGAGTTCTGCCATGAGACCCCCTGAACATATGAGCCAATGGGGGTCTGCTTTCTCTCTAGGTCTGCCGAAAACCCTGCTCTGCAGTTCGTATCTCCGCTGGGTCATCAGGCAAAGACCAGAGTTCAAATCCAGCTTCCCACATCCCACTCCCCCATCTCCAGGCCTCAGCGGGCTCATCTGTCAATGTCAATGGTAAGAAGTAAGAATGCTGGATTTAGAGAGCTGGCATACAGTAGGTGCTCAATAAGTTCACCACAGGGTCGGGAGGGGAGGGAAGGAAGATATCAATTACCGTAGTCGAGGCCCTTCTGGGTGATCCTGGCCACAAGGCCAGGATTGGGGGCCCCTGCCACAGCCACGCCCAGCGCAGCCAACACCACCAAGGCAGTCCATCCAGCCATGTCCTTGTCCTCTAGAGCAGCCAAAGCCTCGGGCCTTGGAGCAGAACCGGTGACCTATAAAGGAAACGCAAGGGAGCAGAGTGTGAAATGAGGAAGGAAGCGGGGCGTGGCTGGGGCGACTGCGCTTCCCCATCATGGGCAGGATGGCAGCCCCAGAGGAGGGGAGCCGGGGTCCCTGCATGTGTGAAGGTTGAGCCCCCTGGGCCTCATTCGGTCCCTGAGCACCCCAACCCCTCTTGGAACCCCTGTTTCAGGACTGTGCGAAAGCCGGGTGCTAGGCACAGGGGGTTCACAAGATCATTCTTTTTACTCTTGAATTTTTTTTTTTTTGTTATTTTTCATAGTAAAATGTTAAGAAAATGGAACATTTCGTTTTTTCATGTCCTGAGAGTCATTAGCGGCTCTGAGTACACACTCAAATTTTAGAGTTGTGGTTTCAAATCTCAGTTCTGCCACTGTCCAGTGGTCTGGCCTTGGGTAAGCCACTTCACCTCTCTGAACCTCAGTTTCCTCTTCTGTGAAGTGGGGATAATAATAGCAGGTATCCCTCCCTGAATCACTGTTAAGACAGCAGACGCTTTAGATCATGTAGAACCCTTGGCGTGCTGCCCCAGAATGGTGATGGCTAAGGTCACTCTGGTTGCAAAAGAAATCCACGTTCATCCGCCAAAACTTGAGAAGGCACCGAGAAGAGAATAAAAATCACACGTAATCTCCCATTCCAGAGACAAGCAAAAGCATATTTTAGAGTATATTGCCCCCCACCCTTTTTTTTGTAAAGGTAAGTAGAGTGCTTTTTTTTTTTTTTTTTTTTGGCATGGACAGGCACTGGGAATCGAACCCGGGTGTCCGGCATGGCAGGCGAGAACTCTGCCACTGAGCCACCGTGGCCGGCCATTTTTTTAAATTTTTTTCACACTGCTCATTTTTGTAACCTGACTTTAAAAAAAATAAACACATGCGGTGAACATTCTCCCCAGCATGAAGCATCCTTCTCCTTGCACCATATTCCACTGTTGCCTGTCCTCCAGTTTTCTTAACCAAGCTGTTTAAAATTCATTTTCACCCCTTCCTTTGACAGATATGGAAAGAGGCTTGGAGAGTCCTACAGCAAGCTGCTAGCAGAGCTGAGACCCAAACACGGCCCACCGGCTGGACTTGGCCACTCTCCATCCATAGCCCGGCTTTCCAGACAGGTCTGTCTGTTCAGCCCCTGCTCCGCCCTCTGCACCAGTCTCAGGCCCTGGGTGGGCTGGAACCCTGCTGGGCAGCCAGCTCAGTCTCCATGGTGATGAGAGGAGGGGCGGGACTGCGGAGAGGGCAGCCGGCTTCTCTCCCGCTGTGTCCCCATCAGCCCCCGCCCACCCCCACCGGTGCCCTGCCTCCCTGCCTCTGACTTTATGAAAGTCTAATGAAACCCACTGAGAGTTTGTTGTTGTTTTTTCTTCTTCCCCTTGCTTGGTTCTAAAAGGTCTTCTTTCCCGCCCTCATCTGGAGCAACTGGAATCCTTTCTGTTTGCTTAAGAATGGAAATACTCACCATGCACAAAGCATCTATAATGTGTACAGACAACCCGTGAGAGAGGGATGATTATTCTCTATTTTGGAGATGAGGAAACTGAGTCAGAAAACAGTTAAGTCACAATCAGGGTCACATCGCTGTTCATGGAGAGAAGACTTCTCCCCACCCGGGGCAGTTGCCAGGTCTCTGGATCCTCGCCCCAGCTCTGCCTTCCTTCAAAGGACCTGCACCGCCAGGCAGTCAGATTTTGTAACTATACAAGGAAGCTAGCTCTCAGTAAGAGCCAAAACATTTAGAATAATGACTTGTCATAAAATTGGACTTTTGAAAAATTATCTTGCACGCTTTTGAACATCTCCAGTTCCCAAGTTCCATGAGCCCCGGCAGATGTTGCATCTGTGAGGGTGTCCAGTAGGAAAGGAGCATTAGGATGGAACTCACATGATGATGACTTACACGGCTATCAAATCAGAATCATGAAAAGAGCTGGCAAGTTTCTGAACATGCCAATCCCAGCCAGAACCAGATGAGTCCACTGGCCCTTTCAGCTCCGTCCCTGGCCGGAGAGAGCCCCCCTGCTTCAGAGCTGACCCTCTGCCCTGTGTCAGTGAATGTTCAACTTCAAGTGACAGAAAGTCCCCAACTCACATTGGCTTCAAGGATATTTCAAGAGGCCTGTGGGAAGATGGAGGACTTGGGAACCCCAGGACTCAGCCCTTCCACCGGAACAAGTATTAATTAAACAGGCAGGAACTGTCTGAAACAACTATTTCAAAACTCCTGAGGCCAGTAGAACACTGTACAGCATTCAGGGAACAGAGGGAGGAAGAGGGTTACAGTAAGACCAGTAAATTGCTCTTCCCGCACGGTGGTTACTGGACCCCTTCCCCTACTCTTGCAGCAGGCCGCGGTGGGGTCCAGCCCCTGGTGAGTTTGCTGATGACAGAAAGGTACCTAAAGGTCTTCCTCCCCAAGGCCAGGGGTGGGCATGGCCAATTGCTCATCACTGCTTTTGAATAGCAACGTTGGATCACTGGAGCCCAGTTCTAAGGGTGGGCATTGTTCTGATCTGCCTGGGCAAAGGCAGTAGCAGAGGAGACTTAGAGGTGCCAGGCTCCTCAGGGCTGCAGGGGACAGTTAGCTGAGGGGCTGCCTTTGCTGGGCAGGTCAGGAAAGCTCAGCTTTGGGAGCTATGGAAGGAGCCCTTGGCTTCCTTCTTATTCCCCCTCCAGGGCACTCTGGAGCCAGTCTGCGCCCCCTGTGCGCATCCCTGGCCCTTTTCTGGCTGGGAAAGTCTGACTTTGGAAACTTCTTTCTGGTATGTGCCCCCTCCCAAAATTTGCCCTCCAGGTGAAAGCAGCTTGAGACCATAAAAGGAGTGTAAGAAACTCTAGAGGCAGACAGAGAAGGAGGTCTGTCTCTTAGGAATTAGAGGGGGCATTCAAACTCCTGTTTGGAGGGGAACTCCAAAACAAGGAAGAAGCTCAAGCCCAGGACAAGACCAGGCCCAGAAATGGCACATCAGACCCTGCACGGTGCATTTGTCTTGGACAAACCAGCCTGACAAAAAGGCTGAAGCTCAAGAAAATCTGTCTTATCACCAGCTCATGACAAAAATCAAAAAACAGACATCTCAGAGAATAAATCACAGAGTAAACATTTTAAAATATTAAAATGTATAGTGTGCACCAAAAGAGTACAAGACAAACAAAGAAACAAGCCCATCTAAAAGAAGGGAATAAAAATCCAGAAAACCCCAATAAAAAGACAGGAATATGGGCATACCCAAACAAAGATTTTCTCAAAATGATCTTAGAAATACTGAAGGAGTTGAAGGAAAATACAGAGAAAGAACTAAAGGATATCAGGAAAACAATGAATGAGCAATATGAGAATCTTGGTAAAGAGAAATTTTATAAAGGAACCAAACAGAGCTACAGGAATTGAAGACTACAATAACTGAAATGAAAAATTCCCGGCAGAGTTTCAGCAGCTGATTAGAGCTGGCAGAAGAAAGAATCAGTGAACTTGAAGACAAGACAATTGAAATGAGTCAGGCTAAGGAACAGTAAATAAAAAATAATTATAAAAAGTGAAAATAGCCTAAGACACCTCTGGGACACCATCAGACACACATAATATATATATTATGAGAGTCCCAGAAAGAGAAAAAAAAGAGGGAAAGGGGCATAAGGAATATTCAAAGAAATGATGACGGAGAACTTCCCAAGCTAAGCGAAAGACAAAAATAGGCACATTCAAGAAGCCCAGAGAATACCAAACAAGATAAACATGAAGAAAAATATACCCCATCATATACTGATCATACCATCAAATGTAAAGGGCAAGGAAAGAGTTCTGAAAGCTGCCACGAGAAAAGTAACGTGTTATGTAGAAGGGAGCCCCAATTAGATTGAGGGCTAATTTCTCATCAGAAATCATGGAGGCAAGAAGACAGTGGGTTAAAATACTTAAAGTGTGGAAAGAAAAAAACTGCCAACCAAGAATTTTATATTTGGCAACACTTTCTTTAAAAAATGAGAGCGAGATTAAGACATTCCCAGATAAACAAATCTGAGGGAGTTGATCACCACCAGATCTGTTCTACAAACAATGCTAAAGACAGCACTTCAGCCTGTAAGGAAAGGTGGCTAGTCAGTGATTCAAAGTGACATAAAGAAATGAAGACCTCCAGAAAGACAAGTGGCTCTCCCAGGGGGAGGTGGAGAGGGAGGTGGCGTTCTTACTTCTCCTTTTTCTCTGACCACTGATGAATTTTGCCTCTGTCACAATGTTGGCTCATGAAGGTGCTTCCTTGTCCAGACCAAGGAAGGATCACAGGAAGGAAAGCCACACAGGAGTTTCAGCAAATGTCTGAGGACATTTGACATCCAGAGATATTTCCCCTCAGTCACATTAGGAAATAAACATGTGTACTCAGTAGAGCCCTAAAGAGAACTTTGCTAGAAAAGACCTACTTCCTGCGTGGCAGTGCCCTGTGTAGGCCTGGGGACAGAGGCAAGCTGGGACTACAGGGAATTAGTAAGGAACAGGGATGGATTTGAGCCTTGGCTTTGCCTCTGCGTGCCTGTGAGAACTTGAACCAGTGTTTGCTGCTCTGTGGGCTCCAGGTTCCTATCCACATCAGGAACCAAGCCAAGCGCTTGGCTGACCGTCTCTTTTAATCCTCATCAGCCTCTGAAAGTAGATATCATTGGCTTCATTTCATAGATGAGATCACTGAGTCTCAGAGACGTTAAGCAACTTGCCCAAGGTCACACAGCAAAGAAGTGGCAAAGGGATGTTGGGTGATTCTCAAGTGTCCTGCAAGCTCTGAGAGTGTGTCAGCTTACTTGCCCTCCACCAAAGGGCAAGTAAGAAGACAAGAGACACTGCTCTTGGACACACAAGTCCTGGATTCAAAGTTCTGGCTCAGCTTCGTGACTTTGGGGGAGTTACTGAATCTAGAATAAGAAGGGGCCTTGGAGCGTACTCAGCCCATTTTCCTCAAAAGATGGTTCAAGTGGCCCTGATGGGGATCAAGTTGATTTTTAATAGTATATGGGGGAATATATTTTATTTTAAAAACTAGGTTTTGAAATATAACATATACAGCAAAGTGCACAAATCTTAAGTGTACATTTTTACATGAGTCCATACCCACTAACCATCACTCAAATCAAAACGGAAAACAGTTTGAACACTCCAGAAGCCTCCCGGTGACTTTTCATATCAGAGAACTCCCCACACGCTTCAATATGGCCAGCTCAGATGTCACCTCCCAGGTGTAGTCTTCCGTCTGCTCTGGTTCTCTTCAGGCCCCATCTCCATATTTGCCACCTTCTGTAATTCTCATCTGTTTATTTGCCCTTTTGTCTATCTTTTAGAGGGTTGAGAGCATAGGCTTTAAAGCCAGCTTGACCTGGGTTCAAATTCCACCACTGTTGCTTATAAGCTGTGTGACCCTGGGCAAGTCACTAACCTCTCTGAGACTCTTTCCTCTTCTGTAAAATAAGAATAATAAATCTACCTATGTGGTTAGTGACCACATATTAAATGAGCAAATGCATTATAGCCCATAGTAGATGCTCAATTATGGTAGCTATTTGTATTATAATTTTTGGTTGTTAGTACTCTTAAGTCACTTTCTAAAAATGTTTTATTTTGAAAGAATCCCAAACTTACAGAATAGTGCAAAGAAATCCTGCATACCCTTCACTCAGATTCCCTGCGTTATTAATATTTTACCTCATTTGCCTTATCATTATATGTGTACATTTAAATTTTTTCAGAATCATTGGAGAGTAAATGCAGATGCAATTTTTCATTGTATATTCCCTAAAAATGAGGATACACCTCTGCATAATCACAGTACAAACATGAATATACTAGAAACATCTTGTCCATGGGCCCAATTCAGTTTTTCACTGATTTAAGATCTCGTGATGCATTTAGTTGTCATGTCTCTTTAGCCTCCTTTAATCTGGAACTGTTCCTCATTGTTTCCTGTTTTTTATGGCCTTGACATTGAAGAGAGCAAGCCAGCTGCTTTGAAGAATTTCCATCAGTTTGCATTTGTCTGCTGTTTCCTCAGCAGTGGATTCTGTTTTTGCACTTTTGGCAGGGGTGCCACAGAATTGATGCTGTCTTCTTCTCACTGCATCACAACCAGAGGCACACAGCATCCGTTTGTCCCATGACTGATGAGACTGATGTTGTTTCTTTGATTAAGAGGGTGTCTGCCTTAGAGTTAATAAATAGTAGGAGTTGTAGTAGGGAGATACATTGATGCTGTGTAAACCTTCCACTATATCTTATCAAATGGTCACCCACTAATTTTAGCAGCCATGGATGATTCTAGTCTGCATCAATTGTTAGTATTACAAAGTAGTGATATTTATAATTCTATAATTCCTTTACTACACATTAGTTGTCTTTCTACTAGAAGGAGGAGCTTTCCATTCTCCCACATTTATTCATCACAGATTCCTATTTTATTTATTGGGCTACACTCCATTGCTATCATTATTTATTTTGATGCTCAAATTGTCCCATTTTGGCTAACAAGAGTTCCTTCAAGTCAGCTCCTGTCTCCTTTTGACACGTCCCCATGGTTCTTTGAAAAATCCCTTATGTCTGACACAACGAGACGACTCAGGCTCGTCTCACAGTTTATCTACTGCATCTTACAGTCAGCCAGTTCTCCCAGGAGCTCTGGTTCCTTTTAGTAAGGCTGTCACTCGGAAGCCAAGATGTGGGCATCTGGAGTGTCCATTGGGGTGTCATTGCTTTAGGCCCTCTCAGTGGACAGAGTTGGGAAACAGATGTACTCATGTGCACGGGTGGACCCATATATACATGTAAATATGTGTCTATCTAAATAACAATCAACATGTATGATACATACATATACACATGTATCTATGCATATTAAAATCCATGGTTTTACACTGAGACCTCCAATTCCAATTCAACATCTCAAAATGTATTCCACCCTTCCCTCTTTACATTTCCCAATTCCCCTTCTCCTGGTTTCCACTCTCCCAATGCCCCTTTTGTATGGCCAATCTCTTGACAAATTCCCAGCCCTGGCAACCACACTGTCATACAAGCCAAATCCCCTTGGTGCTAGGAAGGGAAGAAGTGGTAGCTATCATTATATTATTCAGGTGATATCAAAAAATAAAGTGCCGGGCAGGCCACGGCAGCTCAGCTGGCAAAAGTTCTCACCTGCCTTGCTGGAGACCCGGGTTTGATTTCCAGAGCCTGCCCATGCAAAAAAAAAAAAAAAAAAAAAAAAAACAGAGAGAGAGACAGAGAAAAAGAAAAAGTAAAGTGCCATCTAATTTAACTTGTATGGTCAGCTTATTCCAACACTGTAATTACATGGAAACATGAATAGGGAGTGAGATCTTGGTTTGTACATGTTGGTGTGATGCCCCAAATACATCCCAGAGTAAGCTGGGCAGAAGATAACCAAGTATTTTTCCCCAGTCCCTCAAAAAGTTGGAAATATTAAACTTCCCCACCTGAGGAAGACCTGACATTCTCACCAGCACTGGGGACTGTCAATTTGATGGGACAGGCCATCTATCTTGAGGATTGCCCTAATGGAACTTATTCCTACAAAAGAGAAGCTAAACCTGCTTATGATTAGGCCTAAGAGTCAACCCCAGAGAACCTCTTTTGTTGCTCCGATGTGGCCTCTCTCTCAAAGGCGAGTCGGCAGGTGGATTCATGCCTGCCTCCCTCTCCTACATGGGCCACGACTCCCAGGGGTTTAATTCTCCCTGGCCCCGTGGGACAGGACTCCTGGGGCTGAGCCTGGGCCTCACATTGTGAGAATGAGAAATGCTTCTTAACCAAAAGGGGGAAGAGAAATTACAGAAAGTAAAGTTTCAGTGTCTGAGAGATTTCAAACAGTGTGAAGAGGTTATCCTGGAGGTTATTCTTATGCATTATATAGATGTCCCTTTTCAGTTTTGGTGCATTGAAGTGGTTAGAGGAAAGGACCTGAATTGTTGAATTGTAATCTAATAGCCTTGATTCCTGAGGATGACTGAATAACTATAGAGCTTTTAAGGTATAACCAGGTGATTGTGGCAATCTTGTGACTGACTCTCCCTTTATACAGTGTATGGACAGATGTGTAAGAAAAAAAGGACAAAAAAATAGAAGGATATGGGGGTTATGGTATCCCCATAAAAAGTGTTATGATGAGGCTGCAAAGCAGTGATTGCTTACTTTAGGTGATTATATCTCAATAAAAACAATCACTGAAGGAAAAAACAAAAGCAGGAAGGGAAGTGTCCATGGGCCAGGAGCCCGGGGAAGCAGAGGCTCTGTGCTGTGGCCAGAGCCCCTCAAGACCTCCCAGTCGGGCTGGAGACCCGGGTCCTCGGGGAAGCCCACCCTGCCCGCCAGCCTTTCCCCGGCACCTTACGCTTACCCAGTGCAAACAGGCAGCCCTTGGCCCACCAGGCCTGGGCCGGGGATGGGGTGTCAGTGGGAGGGAGGCAGGAAGACCCCCGCCCCACTCCGCCCCTGGCAGCTCAAGTGACTGGATGTGTTCAGCTGAGGAAGGCCAAGCGGGTTCTCCCGCCCAGGAAGCTGTGCCCCTCAAGCCCTGCTCAGCCAGTCCGGCAAGACCCTCCTGAGTAAGAGGAAGGAAGCGTGGCGAAACTATGTCGCCTCTGATTGCTGGGGCTGTGGCCTCACCATCCTAATTCTCGGCTACTCCACCCCTGGAGTGTGTGTGTCACTATCGCAGACCAGTGTCCCTCTCTGCAGGGAAGAGGGTCCCAGGTGAGCGTTTAGATGCTGAATGGAAACCCAGAGGAAACCAGCGGCAGGGCAGGCCCAGAGCAAGCAGGGCGAGCTGATGTGCCCTTCCAGAACAGTCCTTCTGATAATGGAGGATGAACGGATGGGGGGAGCAGGAGAGCCGTTAAATTTGCAAAGCCTACTGATTAAGAAAAAGCCATTACAAATTTAGCAACTCTGTTAAATGAGTTTGCATTTTTTCTAGTCCCCCAAATTGCAGACATTTGAAATGAGGAGCCAGGGATGACATTTAATAGTATTTGGCCAGAAGGACGTTGGAAGGCCTAAAACTTGCCCTGCTAGTTACCTGCCCCCTGCCCCCGTAACGTATCTGGGCTGCTGAAGCTACAGAGGACTGTTCCATGCAGAAACAAAAGACTGATTCATTGTTAGCTGGGCCGGGAGCCGGTGTCTGGGGCAGGGCTGGAATAAAAGCTGGTCATGGGGCGTTCCAGTGCGCAAACCCTTCCCTGCCAGCTTGGGCCTGGGAGAGAAATCCTAACAATGACTGGCAAGGATGGGGGAGAGAGGATAAGAGCAAGCCTGGGCTTAGCTTCCTGAGTACGTGGCACAACGTGGAAGAACAGAGAGAAAGGACACACCTGAGGATTTAGCCACAGAGACTCCTGCCTGCTACATATAAGGTCAAGCAACGTCCCAGGATTCAGCCACTCAGAGTAGCCATTCCAGCTCCCAGGGGAGAGCTGAGAAGCTGGCAGAGGGCAGGAGTGAGAGTGTTTCCTCCCGCCTTGGGCCTGCAGACAATGCCTCATAGATAAGTGAGTTTGCAGACAATACCCCATGGATATGTGAGCTTGCAGACCCTTTGAGAGAATTCAGAACCTACAGGCCACCACCAGCACTGAGTATGCACAGCCCACAGGCTAGGACCCCCTTGCTGGACAGAATGGAGCTATTAGAGGATTTTGAGTGATGTGCCACATGATAAGATGTGCTTTTGTTATTATTACTAGTTATTATATTATATTATATATATTATATTATTATAAATGTTATTATAACATTTTTTGAGCACTTACTATATGAAAGGCACAATGCCAAGTGTGCATTTCAATTAATTTTAGAAAAGTTCACTGTGGCTTCAGGGTAGAGGCCTGGAGAATTTTCTGTGATTCTGTAAGTCAAACAATATCCTTCCAATAAATTCCTTTTTTGTTCAAATGAGCCGCAGTTGTTTTCTGTTGCTGGCAACTATTTCTGATTAGTTGATTCTCTGAGTCACTGAGGTGACCGCAGGCGATAAGAACCACAAAAGGCAGTTGTCTCCTGGGGTCTGTGGCCAGCTGCCCAATAGACTGAAGGCAGAGGCTTCCTTCTTGAGAAAGAAGGAAAGACCAGCATTTTCAAATGCTGCCATATACTCCATCTCATTCTATCCTATCCACCAAAGCAGCAGCTAATGGTCACATTTTATAGATAAAGCCACTGAGGGTCAGGCAGGTTGCCAAGGTCTCATAGCTACCAACAAGTTTTGCAGAGATCAAGTCGAAACCCAGACTTTCTATGCGTCCCATGGAGCTCGCGGAGATGCCTTGAAGATTACGTGGATGGAAAGTGGCCGGGTGAGAGTGCCAGAAGATATGGAGGGCTGTGCCAGTGTGGGCTGCTGTTATTTACAAAGAAAAACCCTGGCTGGCTGGTGAGCTCCCCCAACCCCTCCCCAGCATAGCAGTGAACTCTGGCATGGGCCATCCATGGCCCTTCAAGAGATCAGCTCACCGGCCATCCCGGCAGGTCCTGCCATGTGCCTTGCCCTCAACTGTCATTCCCCAAGGAATGAAAACAGTGTGGCTCTGTGCCCAGAAATTGCTGCCAATTCAACTGAGGGCAAGAGGAACACTGTGAAATGAGGTCTCAGCTTGCTGAGCCTGTACTGAAGGCCAGGCAGGGGCTGGCACTCTCCATTTGGGATAGGACACAGGTGCCTGGTGACCTAAAGTGCTGCCTCTGCTGGAGTCCTGCCTGCTAAAGGGGCTTCTGGCTTTGCAGACCTGACATCTTCTCCCCACTACCTGCTGAGGAGGGGCGGCATGGTTTTCTTGGATTTTAGGTGGCAGAATAAGGAGGAAAGGGGCAGGGAGAGAAGACGAAGGGTCTGGGGCTGGCTCTGGGGGCTGGCTGTTTGTGGACACGACCCTTATCCGATTTCTTCCCTGATCTAGAGCAGGCACATATTCGGTGCTCGTTGGCCGAATGAAGGGAGTTTGGAGAAGTGGGATCCCCAAAGCGAGGGTTTGATTGTAGGGGGCAAGGGGATGGTCGAAGAGAGGAAACATGAGGAAACATTTCTGTAGACCATGAACGCTCCCTTCAGGATACCCCAAAACACAAGTGAAAGGTGTTTTGGGATCATTTAGAAAATATTTGGGGGCTGTCAACACCACAGTTCTCTCTGTCCACCACGTCCCCTGAGATGGGATCAGTGGACTCATTATTCTCTCGGCTGGGTTTTTGACAGCACTCGCCTAAACTTTCACTGAGCACTTCCCGATGCGAGGCATCATTCTAAGCTCTTTACACGTGATTGTGTGCACTCACACACACACACGCAACATCCCAATAAGGAAGGTGCTATCTCCATCCCCAGGTTCCGGAGGAGGGCGCCAAGGCACAGAGAGGTTGAGTAAATGGCCCAAGGTCACACAGTAATATGTGACGGATTGGGACTCAACCCTTTCGGCACCAAAGCCCATCTCCTGACCTCACACTGACTCTGTGGGAGCCAGGAAGTGGGGGAGACGGGAGGACAAGGATGCCTGTGGCATCTGAATTTCCCACCTCCTCTTCCAGGCTCCTGTGGTGTCTGCCCAGGGAGAAAATATAAACATCAAGAAGACCGGGCCCAGGATACATCTGGGGGTTGCCGTTTTCCCAGATGTGGCATGTCTGTCCCCCCCCCCCCCCCGCCCCACCCCAGTCTCCCTGAGCCTGCCGTGGACTCCAGCAGTTCCAAGGAGCTGGGACAAAGCGCGGGTAGCATGGGAAAAATAGAAAACACAGGGAGCGAAAGACAGTGAAAATAAGCGGTAACCCCTCCACAAAGAGAGACTCCTGGACACCGTTGTGGTGTTTGGCAGTTTTTCTTTCTACCAGCATATACGTTGCATGTGTGCACACCTAGAAAGCCTGCCGTACAGCTGTGCAGTGCGGCTATTCATTTGGCCATATTGTGGATGCTCTCCCGTGTCATTAAATATTCTTACACAACCTAGTTTTCTTTAGCTTTCACCTTATTGGCTTACTTTGATTTACAAAGGCATTCTATGCAACACCTTTTTACAGTTTGCATTTTTTATTGAGGTGTAATTGGCAGACAGGAAAATCCACCCTTTCTAGGGCAGAGTTCTATTTGTGACAAACCTAAAGCCATCACCACCATAATCAAACGCAGGAACAGTGCCATTACCGCCAAAAGTTCTGGGTCCCTTTTTAGCCAGCTCCTCCCAGCATCTCAGGCCCCGGCAACTACTGCTATGTTTCCTGTACCTATGCTTTTGTTTCTTCGAGAATGTCATATACCTGGATTCATAGGGTTTGCAGGCCTCGAGTCTGACTTCTTTTGCCTGTCCTAATTGCATCTGAGATTCATCCATGTTTTATGTGTATTTAGTCATGTTCCTTTTTATTGCTGAGTAACTGTCCACTGTATGGATGTACTACAGTTTGTTTATCCATTTCACCATTTGAAGGAACTCTGGATTGTTTCCAAGTTTTGATGATTATAAATGGAATTGCTTGCTATAAGCCCTCACGTACAGGTTTTTGTGGAATCATAATTTTCATTTCTCTTAGGTAAAAACCTAGGAGTTTAATTGCTGCAGCATTATTATTTTTTAACATGGAAAAAGTTAATGTGTTTTATTTATGCTTATCCAAAATCATTGTAAGAAAATCAAACAATTTAGATAAACTGCTATCAGTTTGATATAAATCCTTCCTTCTTTGTAATGCATTTATGAACATGAATTACTTCTATATTACATAATTATTTTATAGTAGATATGTGGTTCGACAGTCTGATATTTTAAATATTTCAATCTGCTTTTTTCATTTCTTTTCTTCACCATATTAAGATCTACCACCTTTTTTAGATTACTCCAAAATGTTCCACTGTAGAAACATAAAAAGTGTATTTAAGCTATTTACTCATTTAGATATACAATTAGATTTCTTTCCAATTTTTTGCCCTAATAAACAATATCCTTGACCTAAATTGGTTTTTTTGGTCTTGTTTTTGTTTTTTTATATTTACAGTTATTTCTTTAGGATAAATTCCTAGGCATGGATTGCTAGGGACAAAGAGTTGCATATCACTTTATTTTATTTTACTTTTTCCTAAACATTTTTATCTTCACACATTTATCGAAACTTAATATATAACACACCCTGTGTTGCAGATTCGGGTGGCAATAAATATTGCCAGAAAATTGGCTAGCCATATGGGGAAAAAAAAGAAAATGTTTCCCTGCCTTATGCCATACATTTAAAAATCCATCCCAGACGAATTAAGGATTTAAATGTAAATGATAAAAATTCTACAACTTTAGAAGAAAATGTAGGAGACATCTTTATGGAAAATGCTTTTAGGAACAATTAAATGTTACAAAAAGTTTAAGCCATACAGAAAATATTTGATAAGTTTGCATTAAATTTGACAACTTCTGTTCACCAAACGATCCCATCAAGAGAATGAAAAGACAAGTCACAATCTGCAAATAACTACTTGCAACACACATAACTAATCAAAGAGTAAATATCTGGACCATATAAAACCACCTATGAATCAACGAGAAACATTCTAATAAATACACAATAGAAAAGGAGCAAAAGACACGATGGGACTTTCATAAAAGAAGAAACGGAAATGATCCGCAAACATGAGACAAGATGCTCAACCTCATCACCAAGGAAATGCAGATTAGGACCAAAGGAGACATGCAGACATAACCACTGGATTAGCAACAATGAAAAGTCTGAAGATGCCAAGGTATGGGAGGCTCCAGAGGGAACTGGTGGGTGTGTGAACGGGGCACCCAACTACTCTGGAAAACCACTTGCTGTTTTCTAGTAAAGCGCTTGCTGCCTGTGGTGTGAGCATAAATGCAGATGCAATTCTACTCCTAGCTTTACCCCAAAGAGCCCCCATATCTGTATATCAGCAACATGTACAGGGATGCAGGAATGCTCAAAGTAGCACTGTTATAACAGCAAAAGACCGGGAGCAACTCAAATATCAACTAAAAATAGAAAACAGATACATTGCATTGCATTGCATTGCATGCAGACAAGGAAATACTATATAGTAGTGAAAAATGAATGAAATTCGGTTGCTTGTGTCAACATGGATGAAACATGAAAGCATAATGTTGGCGTGGGAGGAGGGGAAGCAAGTCCTAGAAGAATATATTTAGTCTGACTCCATTTCTATGAAGTTTGAAAACAAAGCTAAATAAGCTTTTGCTAAGGTATCTACATATAAGGGATAAATGTACATACAGAGAAAAGCAAGGGAACAGGTTGCCTTGGATTGGGACATGGAGGGAGGGGGCTTTGCTGGGAGGGCTTCAGGGATAATGCAGACAGATGGGTTCAAGGCTCCTCATTATTCTTCAACCTATACATCTCTGCCTTTATATCTATGCTATATTTCACCATGAGGGTGAAAAAATCCATGATGGTGTTTGTTTAGAACGTACCATGATTCCGTGATTTTAAAAAGTAATACAGAAGCCAAACCATTCGGGGCCCTGGAGACCACACTGAAGGGTTTGGATTTTGTTCTCTGAGCAGTGGGGAGCCACTGGGGAGCTGTGGCCTGAAGCTCACGTTAAGAGACAAGGACAGCATCTTAAGAATTTCAAATATTGTTGTAGAAGTGAAGGCAGAGCTTCTCCGAGGGCAGATGGGGAACGTGTCTTGACCACGGGTCTGGGTTTTGGGACCTATGAGTCCTGGGGGTGGGACCACGTGGAGGGGGGCTGCGGAGATCACAGCATCCATGGATCATAGAGGACCGCAGCCAGGTGGAGGGCTGGGCCCTGGGACCATCAAAGATCACTCAGCCACCTCTGGAGCGACCCCCTCCTCAAGCCTTCCAGCCCTGCCCCTCCTCTCTCCTTCCTGCCTCCTCTGTCTTCGGCCCCCTGGGAGGCAATCGGCTCCATTCCTCACTCCTCCGTTTGCCCCACCCCCTGTGCATGCCCCCCTCTTCTGTCTGGCCTCCCATGCTCCCCCCACCTCCTCTCAGTTCTGGGTTGAGGCTCAGCTCCCCACCCGGGGCTTGCCCTCCTTTCCTAAACCTCCAGCCTGTTTTTTTTTCCCATATTTTCTCAGCTCCCAAGACTCTCCCATTATAAAATCAGATAAAAGTCACCCTTGATTCCAGGCTTCCCTCCAGCTTCCCTCCCTCCCCTCTTCAGCTACCTCTCCTCAAAGCCTCATTTGTCTCCTTGGCCAGAGCCCCCCACTCCTGCATCCATTTCCTGCCCCCAGGCCACCCAGCCCCACTAATGCCCCCCACCTCCCACCTCCCACCTCCTGTATAACACCACACCTTCCCCCTGCACACACCGCCCCTTGCCTTTTTCTCTGTGGCACTCCTCACCTCCTGAGGGTTTACATACTCTTTTGCCAACCACCTATCTCCCCGGTTAGGTTGTCGGGGGGATGAGAGCAGCCTCTCTTGGCTTTGCTCACTATACTGTTTTCAGTGCCAAGAAAAGTACTGGCATGCAGCAGGTACTCAATCAATATTTGTTGTTTGAATGAATGAAAGAACTTCTTGCCAAACTCAATGGAGACTCTTTTTGGTCATTTGATAATTTAAATATATATATATATATATGGAAATAGAGAAATTTAGTTATAGATAAAATAGAATAGGAAAGAATGTGAACGATACAAAGGGGTAAACAGTGAAAAGGATATCCTCCCAGAGATGTTCTATGAAAGTAAAAGCAAATAGGTATCATATGTTCATGTCGATGGGTGGCCTTTTAAAAACTTCCACAAATTGAAGATACTTGATGTCCTTACTTCCTTTGCCTTACAGAAGCCAGCTTCCAAAGTGACCCCAATGTTCCCTGCCTCCTGGTATCCACGCCCTTCCCTTACATAGCCCTCCCATGATGAGCAGGGCTGACCAGGATAGGATACCATGGAAATGACAGTGTGTGGTTAAGGTTTGGTCATAAATCCTTACCTGCCTTATTATCTCTTGGGTCCCCACTCTAGGGGAAGCCAGCTGCCATGTTGGGAGAACACCCAAGCGGCCCTATGGAGAGTTCCACAGGAGGCCATCAGCCAGCACCACGTCATCAGTTATGGGACTAAGCCACCTTGGAAATGGGTCCACCAGCCTCAGCCAAGCCTACAGATGAGTGGAGCTTTGGCCAACATCTTAACTGCAATCTCCTGAAAGTTCCTGAGCGAGATCCACTCAGCTAAGCTACTCTGGAATTCCTAAGCCATAGACTGTCTGAGATAATAAAAGTTCATTGCTGTTTTAAGGTGCTGAGTTGTGGAGTAGTTTGTTACACAGCAGTGGATAACTAATACAACCTTGAAGGTAGTTCCACATCAGTCCATAGAGAGCTGTGCTTATTTCTGTTTAATGCCCGACAAAATTCTGTGCTCATATTTTAGTCCTTGATTTAGTATATCTCAGAGTAGTCTTAACACTGCCCGTCTCTTCTCAATAGAAACATCCCTTGGTTTCACTCAAGAGATGCTTCCTTGCTGTCTTTTTTAGGTCTGGGCAGGTCTTTCTCTGGTTCCCTAAATGGAAATTTATTCTACCTGTAAAGCCCTAGGACTTCCTGGGTTCTGTCCTAGGCCCTGTTCTTTGCCCATTCAGCACTCCTGAGCCATCTCAAACAACCAAGCTCTTTTCCCATACACCCATCCTGTGCCAACTCCCTAACTCAGCTCTCTCCATAGCCCAGGGCAGGATGTCCCACTGGGACCCCAGACTCAGGAGTTCAAAACTAAATATAGATTGTCCCCAAATCCTGCTCCTCTTCACATGTCCCCATCTAACGTGTGCCCCGCCTGCCACCAGGAACCCTGTGACACCTGGGCCCTTCCGTCCTCTCAAACTTCTAGCCCTGCGGATTTTGCCTCCTGTAGAATTTTTTTTCGTTTTTAAATATTTCTTTCCTCCTCTTATCCTTAACCCCGTGCCCCAACATCGAAACGACCATTACCTCCTGCCTGAACCCCTGCAGCGGGCACCTCTGTTCTCTCCTCGGGGCAGTCGGAAGGACCGTCAAAATCTACATTTGCTCAAAACTTTCACTGGCTTCTTATACTTTTCTGCTCAGGCAGGAAGAAAAGCTACCGCGCTTATCAGGGCAACAGGCGGAAAGCAGGAAGGAAAGCAAGCACAGCTGCACAGCACCCTGTAGGCCTTTCCTTAGAAAGGAAAGTTCTCAGCCGGCTTCTTGTGATCCCGCCCCTCCCTCCTGCCACCAAAGCAGCGGCCGCACCTGTCCAGTTTTTTTCATTTGTGGGGAAGAGACCTGAGGTGTTCTTGGGTGGCTGCCAAGCCCCAACGTGGGGCCACAGAGGGGAAAGGGCCATCCCAGGAGAACACAGGCAGGGGAAACCAGAGTTTAGAGGAGAAGGATGCTGGAGAATCCAGGGGTGTCGGGAGGCCGGCCACACTGCTGCAGGGAGAAGCTGGGGTTTAAGGAGCTCCCCATTTTATTACACCTCCCTCCAGAGTGCAAGAAAGCAAGGTTGGGGAAGCCAAGTTACAGGCTGCCTTGGACAGCCTCCATCCCACCCTCCACCTGTCTCCAATTAGATCCACAGATCCTTCCTCCATTCCATATATATGTATTTTGGCATGGGCAGGCTGCGGGAATCGAACCTGGGTCTCTGGCATGGCAGGCAAGAATTCTGCCACTGAGCCACCGTTGCACCGCCCTGCCATTCACATTTTTAACATCTTAGGGAACCCTGGTCCCCCAAACCTCAATATATTTACCCACTTCTTTTATCATATAATATGCAAGTAAAAGTTTTAGAATTAAAACACCAATATCTTTACCAACTACTGCTAAGTGAAGTTCAAGATTTCCTTCTAGTTCTCCTTATCCTTAGACTATACTTCATGAAGGGGTCAGAGGCCCAGGGGCAAAGGTAGTTGAGTGAATTCTTTTCTTTATTGGATAGACAGCTAAGTTCACTTGTTTCCCTTTGTACCCAAGTTGAGGGTTTACTTTTTGCTCTTTTTTTATTGAATCTTATTTTTGAAAATGTAAAATATTTACATAGTTCAAAAGTCAAAATTATATTAAAATGTATTCAGAGAAATCTCCCTCCCGTCTCTTTTTCTCCATTGTTTTCCCACCAACTCCCTACAAGTAACTGTTTTATTTGCTAATGCTGCTGAAAGCAATATGCCAGATATGGAATGCCACTTATAAAGAAAGCAAGGTTGGGGAAGCTTTATAAGCTTTTATTTATAATAAATCGCTTATAAAGGTGATTTATTAAGTTACAAATTTACAGTTCTAAGGCCTTAAAAATGTCCAAACTAAAGCATCTCATGAAAGATACCTTGACTCCAGGAACTCTCTGTCAGCTGGGAAGGCACATGGCTGGTATATGAGGTCCCTGCTCCCGCTCATTGCTTTGGGCTCCTGGTTCCAGTGGCTTCTTCTCTAAGCGTCTGTGGCCCTCACTTAGTTCTCCAGGACAAACTCTGGGTTCTGACTTGCTCAGCATCTCATGGCAAGGCACATGGCGAAGCCTGCTGGACTCCTCTCCAGCCACTGGTTTCAAACGGCTCTCGCAGATTCTGTGGGCCCTTCTGGGTTTTTCCTTTGCATCTCCAAACATCTGTATCTTAAGCTTTCTCCTAAATGTTTCCCTGTGTGGGCTCTCTTTCAAGGACTCCAGTAAACTAATCAAGACCCACCTGGAATGGGCAGAGTCACATCTCCAGCTAATGAAAAATTCCCGCCTACAACTGAGTGGGTCACATCTCCATGGACGCCACATAATCAAAAGGGCTTACCCCACAATATTAGGTCTGCCTCACAAGATCGGATCAGGATCGAAAGGATGTGGCTTTTCTGGGGGTACATAACGTTTTCAAACCAGCACAGTAACCATTTTCAATAAGTTTCTGATTTATCTTTCTTGTGTTTCTTTTGCATTGATTAATTAATTAAAATATACATATTTTCATTTTCTTACACAAAAAGTAGCATACTATATACAGTCCTTCACACCTTGATATTGTTTAACTTAAAGCAACGTCCTGGAGGGCTCTGCCTCATGGTTCATAGAATCCCTTTCGCAGCTGTGTAGCACCCATGTGGCACCAAAGCTCATTCACCCCATTTCCTGCGGATGGACATTCACGTATTTCCAAACTTTTGCTCTTATAAATAATCCCACAATGAATAACTTGCTTCATATTTGTGAAAATGCATCTTTAGAATAAACCCTAGAGGTAAAATTGCTAGGTCAGAGAGCAAAAGAATAAGTAGTTTTGCTCGAGATTTACCAAATTATCTTCCAGACAGATTGTAACAGCTGGCATTCCCGCCAACAATGTGTGAGTGGCTGTTTGCTCAAGCCTCAGTCACATGTGCTATCAAACTTTTGAACTTTTTGCCAGTTTGCCACATGAGAAATGGTATTTCCTTGTGGTTTTAATCCGCATTAAAACGTTTCATGTGACCCGTGGGTATATACGTTTTCCGGGAATTGCCTGTTCATGTCATGCTCATTTTCATACTAGGCGTTCGGTCTTTTTCTTGATTTTTAAAGAGCTTATTATGTAGTAGATATGCCCTTATCTCAGATCTACTCTGCAAATAATTTTTCCCAAATTATCCTTTGTCTTTTGACTTTGCTTCTGGTGTTTATGGTCCTAGAACAGGTTCTTGTCTAAGTGTGTACTCTGCATTTTCTTCTGCCCAATTCTCTTAAGAGGTGTGACCATCAGAAACCATATTCATGGAAAATTACCTGGAGAATATTCCTCTAGACCTGTGCTGTCCGATAGAAATATAATGTGAGACACAGAGGTAATTTAAACTTTTCTAGCAACCATATTTTAAAAGAAACAGGTGAAATTAATTTTAATAAGATATTTCATTTATACTACCAAATCTAAAATTTTTATTTCCACCTGTAGTGAATTTAAAGTATTATTAATGAGACAATTTACATTGTCCTTTTTGACCTGAGTCTTCAAAATTCAAAATGGCTTTTTATCTATGTCACTGTTAGGTGAAAGCCCTTAAATCCAGTGCATAATTTGCCACATTCTCTTTCCCTTTGTCACAATGACTGGAAACTTTTCAGTTGGTGGCCAGTCCCTGCTCCCCAGTCAGTTGCTCACCTGGGAGCCAGGGGCAGGGGGAAGGGTTCCAATCCCTGTGGCATGTGCTGAGCCCTTTCAAGCAACCCCAGTACACTGGCTCTCAGGGTTGACCTGGTTGCATGGTGGCTGGTGACTGTGGCTCCCCCTTATGCCTAAGGTCCCGCAGGGTCTCGACAGAAGGCCTGAAGCCCCTAACACCACCTCTCTGGCTCCTACAAGCCCCTACCTTGCACTGGGTCCCCCACCAGCCAAGGGAACAACTGTTTCCTCTGCACAAAGAAAGCTCTGAGTGAGGAGAAGGCTTGGCCTTTGAGAAATGCCAAAGTCTTGACCTCAAGGACCAACTGGGGCCCACGGATGACAGAGCCAGGACCACAGGATGTGAAGGACTTGGGGGAGGGGAGGGGGAACTGTTGTTAAGGAAGCTGGATTTGGAGACACAGGACACTCGGTCTCTCCAGGATGATTGCTCCAACCTCTTACTGATCTCTCAGCTTATGGCTCAACACTCTGTCTTCCCCCATCTAGCAGCCTGAGGGACTTGCCTAAAACTTAGGACAATGGCACTCCCGGATTAAAAGCTCCTTCTAGCTTTCCAGGATGACAGACCTATTTGGAACCTGACCTCTACCTACCTTCCCACTGGAAATTCCCTCCCCACCCAACATGCCCTGTATCCATCCATCCATCCATCCATCCATCTGTATTAATTATCTACTGCTGCATAGCAACTCACCCACAACTCAGCAGTCTAAAACAATGATACACATCTATGGTCTCACACAGTTCCCGTGGCGAAGGTGTTTGGAAACAGCTTAGCTGAATGGTTCTGGCTCAGGGTCTCAGCGTCTTGCAGCCGGATGCTGGCTGGGGCTGCTGGCTGAAGGCCTGCCTGGCTGGAAGAGCCACTTTCAAAGTGAGTGACCTGCTCACATGGCTGGCAAGTTGGTGCGGCCTCCTCCTCACCACCTGGACCTTCCCATAGGGTACCTGAGTGTCCCAACTACATGGTGACAAGTGTTCCTGGACGGCAAGTAGAAGCCACAATGTCTTTTTTCACTCAGTCATGAGAATCTCACCACGTAACTCCTGCCACATTCTATTCCTTAAAAGTGAGCCTCTCACCCACCCACCTCGAAGGGGAGGGAAGTAGGCTCCACCTTCTGAAGGGAGAAGTGCTAAGCAATTTGTGGACGTGTTAAAACCACCGCCATCATCTAACCATCTAGCCAACAAACATGAATTGAGCACCTGCTGTGTGCCTGGCTGCAAGCAGTTCACGGGCCAGAATCTTGAGGGCATACGGGTTAGACAAAGGGTTGAAAACGCCAATGTCCACCAGGTGAACGAGTGGATGAGTGACGTAGATCAGGTGGGAAATGCGGTGAGCTGGCCAGCACATGCCTGGCTGAAGGCAGGAGCTGCCATCCAGCTCTAGAACTTTATGTGAAGTCTTCCAATTTTTAGATGCTGACTACAAATTCAAGTTTGTGGTTGGAGTTGGTTCCCACTTTCTGTTTGCTGCATTTGGCCCATATGCTGCCAGTTTGTCAACTCTGACGTGGTCGCACTGAAATTTTCAGTGTCCACTCCCGAAACATTTATTCATCCATTCAACAAACATTTCTATGCGACACACCCTTTCCACCCATCATAGAAATGATTTGCGTGAACACATGCTTCTCTATGTCTCTGTGCCACTGTACACACTGTTTTGCTGTGTTTTCTCCCCACAGCGAACGCCTCCTTCAAAACCCAGGGGCAAAATCAGTTCTGGGAAATCTCCCCAGACCCCACCTCCAGGGGGAGTCACCGGTTCCCTCCTCTAGGTTCCCACCACCTTTGTGTTCACAGGTCCCTCAGCGCACTCTGCTGCCACCCCCACCAGAAGGTAAGCTCCCCAGGGTCTGGGTCACTTCTACAGGATTGATGGTGAAACAGCACGGCTGAGCTGGGGAGGGAAGATTGCTTGGGCCACCGGAGAAGGCTACCCAGAGGAGGGGGTCCCAGAAGCGTGAACAAGACTTGCAGAAAGGGGTCTTCTGGGGTAGGGAAGAAGGTGAGAAAAACCAGAGGCAGGAAAGCATGGGTGGTGCCTGAGGCTGGCAGGGTCCCAGCTCCTTCCTCCTTAGACCTCCCCCTAGCTGGGAGCAGAGAGGAGGTCTTGGCCGTCTCCCCAGATGGTGAGGGGCACAGCCCACAGGTCCTGAGTAGCCCGAAGTTGCCGGCAGAGGAGAAACATCTGGAACCAGAACCCAAGTCCTGGATGAGTCATCAATGGAGTCAGGCCTACAATAACAAGAATGAACCTAACTGGAAGGAAAAGAGAAACCCAGGGGTTGCTGGGCCCAGAGGTGGGGGGGGAGGGTAAGGCAATGCTTAGGGGGTGCATGACAGAGCTCAGAGTTCCCTGCCTTGAGGCTTCTAGCCCCAAATCCACCCGAGCTCGGGCTCTTGGGTTCCACTGCCCTTGGAGGTTCCCATCACATGTCCCCAGCTGGTGTGTCTTCCCCACCCGACAGCTAGAGGGATTTTTTTTTAAAGAAACTAATTTGATCATGTTACTCCCTTCCATAAATCCTTGCCATGGCTTTTCGTGGCTCTGAGAAGGAAATTCAAACTATTCTCTGTGGTCTGTAAAGCCGTGCCCACCTCTACTCATTCCCTTTGCCCCTTACTCTCTGCCTCTTTAAGTGCCTCCAACATGCTCTCCTACCACAGGACGTGTTTACACATGCTGCTCCCTCTGTAATGCTCTCCCCTGACTTCTTTCATTAGTTAACACTTCCTCTCTTTATGGATCTCAGCTTAAGCTTTCAGGGCAGCTCTCCCAGAGCCTCCGGAATCCATCGGCTTCCTTTGATATGTGACCTTCATTTCCTTTAAAGACCTTGCCACCATTTGTTTGGTGCACTCCTTATGGAGTCTGACTCCCTACTGGACCATGAGCTACACAGGGGCAGGGGCTCCCTGTCAAGTCTGCCCTCACCCTCCAGCACCCAGCACGCTGCCCCTGGCACCAACTGGGTGTTCAGCAACTGCATCTCCTGGCCTCACCCCTCACAGGACACAGCAAATGTCCATGGCTGTGGCCCCACAGCAGCCAGGGCAGAGATGCAAAGCAGAGGTTACTGGGTCCTTTGCACAACTGAGGAAACGAAAGTTCAGAGAATTCAGGCAAAACTCCACGATCTCCCCAAGGGCGTTAGTGGGCGGGCAGGAACTTGAGCTCAGGGTGTCTACATAGATACCACGGGCTCCTCCACCAGGAGGGAATTTGGAGGCAGGCCACGTGTGACAGACAGTTGTCCTGGCTGGACAGTGTGACACTGGGCGTGTCGTCCCTCTCTGGGTAGACCTCCCTACCATAAGCCAGGACAGTTTTTGTTGTTGTTGTTTAGCTTCTTATTCTGAAATACTTTCAAATGTACATGACAGTTATGAAAATAATAATATAAACTCTATACAGAGAACTCCAACCTATCTGTACCCCCTTCAGATACTCAGGTGCACCAATTTTAACATTTTGCCATATTTGCTGTATCATTCTCTCTATCCATCTGTCTCTCTATCAGCCTGTCTTTATCAATTCATTTACTGAACACTTGACTGCAGGTTATCATTTTCCTTGAATACTTAATACTGCCATGTACATTTCTGAAGAACAAGGATATTCACTTACGCATATCAAGACATTCCACATTGATATAAAGCTTACAGTATATATTCCTATTTTTTCCTTTGTTCCAGTAATGCCCCTTTGAGTCTTTTCTCTTCCCTTGCTAGATCCCATCCAGGATCAAATATTGTATTTAACTGTCATTGTATCTTTATTTGCTTTTTCTTTTTTTTTCCTATTGTAGGAATATATGTACAGTACAAACCTTCCCCTGCCATGAGATCCTACTGCTTTTAAGTAGCCTCTTTGTTGTTTCAGTGGCTGCAGTTCTTTAACTGTTTTCTCAAGCTTTGAGAAAGATGTTTCTGCCAGTTCTTTCTGGTTGTTCAAAGCCTCTGTAGGGGGACAGAGTCCTGAAGCATCTCATGCTACTATCCTGATTGTGGCGAGGGTCAAACAAGGTGCATTTTTGAGTCTCTCTCAGGGGCTCTGAGAGGTTTTGTTCTCATGAGTTTTTTCCATCTCTGCTCCATCCTCCAGACCATGGGTGTCCTAGGAGAAGATGAAACTGTATGTCCCCAGGTGTTCTTCACTCCCATCCCAGAAGCGGGTATCAAGAAACTCATTTAAGCATCATATTTCCCTTGCAAGAAGAAAGGTCATTGAGGGATGAAACCATGTCTTTTCTCCTCCCAGTGTGTATGACGTGGGCAATCATCACCAAAACTTTTGTTGACCTGACCAGTGTTCCCACCACCCTTCTTCTGGTTTCTCTGTTGAACTTCTCTCCAGTCCACACGGTCCTGTAGAGGCAGCCATCATGGGGCTCCCATCCAAGGGTGGGCAGAGATCATTCCAACCAGTTAGAGAGCCTCCCTGACCATAGGGATTGGTTCAGGATGAGACATGAGACTGACCTAACCAAGGCCAATCCAGGTCTTCTCTGGGATTTGTGTAGAAATGTCAAAAAAAAAAAAAAAAAAAAGATGTTGTCATTGTATGAGGATTGCTAAGCCAAGACCATGCAGTCCTGGAGCTCCAGGTTCCATCTTCCCTGGCCACAGGAAAGGAGCCATCAGCAGAATGACAACAGAAGCCTGATGCCACTTCTCACTTATCAGACCCTTAAAGGCCCTTTTTACTTGAGCTAGGGTGAGTTGAATTTCTGTCACTTGCAATCAAGAATCCTTGATGGGAAATGCCAATTTCATCCAGGGTGAGGCTATGGGCTATGCTACTGGGTCCTTCAGTCTCCCTGGTCGGGGCCACTCATTGCCCCAGCCTCACAATATATCTGAGCCACCCCTTATTCTCACCATCAAAGAAGAGAGCCCCACTCATTTTCAATGCAGTGTCATGTAGCACAGTGCTTTGTGTACGTTGCTTCCTTTAAGAAGCAGATGCCAAAGATGAAGTTAGAAGAACAGGATTCTTTAGGGCAATGCCTGTGAAGGAAACAGGGGAAAGGGAGCAGGAACTGGCAGGGAGAGACTATGAGGTAGGTCTGATATCCTGGAGAGGGAGAAGGAAGAAGGATTGGGTAGAACAAGTTTCTGACCATGGTGCAGCTCTGAGAACTTCTCAGCCAGCCTAATGGGAAGCTCTGTAGCTAAGATTGCTCATAGAAGAGTCCCACATCGGGCAGAAATGATGCTCCCTTTTCATCTGTACTAAGTCATGGGCTGAGGCATCCCTGAAGCAGATCCTGAAAGCATCCACAGCTTACTGCACTCCCTGCAGCAGCCTCTCTCTTGAAGGGACAGCTGAGTGGTGCGCTCCATGGCTGCCATACTGCATTGGTATAACAGAGATCTATAGGGGCTTCAGGGGGAAGGGTCTTACAGAGATCTATAGGGGCTTTGACATATGATTATAAACAGAGGTCTATGTGAGGTCTATAGGGGGGCCTATGGGAGCTTTGAGGCAGAATTCAAACCCAAAACTTCAGGCTCCTGAGCTTGCATCTTCTCCATAATGCCAGATTGCCTTATGCCTTGTGGGCCACAAGTGACAATCGAGCCTTGTATCAATGCCAACTCAAATTGTTTACCCGTGCTGCCTGGGCTCTTTATGGAAGAAAATTCTGAGGCTGCTTGTAGGCTAAACAGGAAGTTCTGGGATTGATTAGTGATGTCTACCTTGGATATAGGAGGGCTGAGTATGCATGTGTGTCAAGTATCTGTCATCCTTGTCATAGAAAGAAATAAACATATGTTGAATGAATGAATGAGTGAGTGAGGAGATTTTGAATTTCATGACATTCTGCTTAAATTAGGCAACTCCCTTCCCCTTAGCTAGCCTGTGCTCAGCGAGGTATCTTGACACTTGGCCCTGGGAATCTCAGAATCTTAGGTAGAGCTGCTACTTATTGAGGACCTATTATATGCCAGGCATTGTGTTAAGTCCTTTCAAGGCATTATCTCATTGGATTCTCACAATAGTCTATGAGGAGAGGATTATGACCTCTATTTTATGCTGGAAAACAGAGTCCCCGAGAAGGGAGAAATCTACCCATGCTTACATAGCAAATCAGTAGCAGGCCCCATCCCTCCTACTGCGTCTCTGCTTTCTCTACTCTGCCATATGCAAGGCCAGGAACCAATTTTATTATTTCTCTAAATTTAGTGCAGCAATAGGAACATGATTCACTTATTCATTTACCAAAGATGGGGAAATGAATACTTGAAAAGTCCTTGGAAAATACTCTGGAAAATCCCTGGGAGATGAACCAAGTCCAATCTAACAGTTAAGGCTGTTTATTTGAAGACTGATTTCACAACCATCAGTTCCCAAAATAAACCACACCATTTGATGTGTTGTATAATCATTCTGTTAGGCACAGAGCGAGGCACTTTATATTCATTAACTTTATTTCATCCCCACCCTAGCCCCATGAGGAA
Source organism: Myrmecophaga tridactyla (assembly GCA_004026745.1). Lineage (NCBI taxonomy): Eukaryota > Metazoa > Chordata > Mammalia > Pilosa > Myrmecophagidae > Myrmecophaga > Myrmecophaga tridactyla. The sequence goes on from PVIY010019272.1 coordinate 43,248, forward strand.
ATAATTATATGCTCTCTGTCTTACAAAGAAGGAATGTGAGACTCAGAAAAGCAAAGCAGCCTTCTTGAAGTCACAGACAGCACAGATTCAAACCATGCAGGTATATGTGAGTGTGTGTGTGTGTGTGTGCACGCAGCTGTGTGTATGCTTTTGGTTGCATGTGGAATTGTACGATGTCTGTAGAGAGTGCTTCTGGAAGAACATGATGGGAATAAGGGCGTGAACGATGTTGGGAGGCCCAAGGGGTCTGTAATGAACACTAGTTGTTTATAGGCAATTTTACATCCGTTCTCCACATCTTACACAACCTAATTTCCTTTTAGGTGCCATGTTTCCATAGGAGTAGTCTTGGTGGGCTGTGGGCACGTAATCTAGAGAAGCTAATAAGAATCTGTCTTTTAGGGCTTTGAATCCAGCAAGAGTTCTTGGGCTTTGTTCAGGTAATGTAGGAAGGTGTTGAAAAGCATAATATTTGGAACTGGATGACCTTGGACCAATGCTGGGCTCCACGGTTTAATGGTTGTCAACACTGGGCAAGCGACAAAACTCCTGTGCCTCAGTTTCTCACTTCTGTAAAATGCAGATAATATTTGGAATGCACCCCCCCCCAAAAAAAAAAGAAATAAAAAGAAAAGATGAGAAAAAAAATGTGGATAATAACAGAATCTACTTCACAACTGTTACAGACCTAGACCAGTCCTTGACACATGGTAAGTTCTATTTTGGTTGGTTATTTGTCTTGATGTCATTCCATCAGTCTCCAAGGGTTTCCAATCCATTCCTGTTAATGGGACCCCTGGAGCATCCTATTTATCCCTGGCCTTTCCCGAGGATAGGCCCCCAGACTTCTCATTGATTCTATAAGCACTGATACCTTGTCAAGAAATTATTTCTCTGCTTAATTAAGCCAGAATCAGTTGTTGCCCACAACTCCAGAACACAAGCTGACACGCCAGTTCTGTTTGACTGCAAAACTGAGACTCCAGAACCTCTAAGCTATGCTCCCTCCTCCTAGCAGAATTCTGTACCCAACACTGATAGAGCTGTTGGCTTTGGACTCCCATGTTCATGGCTGGAGAGTAAAACCAAAACCATCCAGACTGACTCCTGCAGGTTGGCGAGGACGTATTTGTCTGCTGAATAAACACGACTGAGGGGGTCCTCTAGACTCCAAATTGAAGATGAGCAGTTGGAGGTCCAGAGAAGTGAAGGGACTTTCCCAAAGTCACACAGCAAGGTGGAGTGGCTCTTGCTCAAAACCTCCCTGCTAAAAGACCGACTAAACTATGTGGGGTGGAGGTGAGAGATGGGCTATGAAACAGGGGTTAGGCTCTGAGTTCAAACCCTGGCCCACTAGACTCCGGGGTCTGCAGTGCAGTGCGGCGGGACCCAGGCGGGGGCGCGGCGGGGAGGAGGACGCCCGGCCCAGCTCCTCCTCCGGGGCGGTGGGTGGCGGGAGGGGGCGCCGGCCTCTCATCCCCCGCCGCGGCCCGGGGAGGGGGGTGCGGGCACAAGGAGGCCGCTGTCGGGCCCCACGCGCGCCGCCCTCGCCCCGCCCTGGTCCCCGAGGCCGTCCCTGGGCTGGTGGCCCGGCCCGCGCAGCCAGCGTCGCCCACTCCGTCCCTCCCGGCCTGGCGTCCGGCTGCCCGCCGGTGGCTCCCTCACCCTCCCTGTCGCTGTCTGTCTCTCTGTCTCTCGCACCCCCCGCCACGCCCCCCATTCCGAGACGAGGCCGGGCTCGGGGCTCTGGGCCAGCCCCCTAGGCTAGTTCTGGTCCTCGGAGGAGCCGCGAGCTGCGCCGGACCGACAGACCCGCGGACAGACAGAGCCGGGAGCCCACGAGAGGAGCAGCCACCACCTCCTGGAGCCTGTCACCATGGTAACGCCTGCCAAGGCCTGGACCACCTCGCTGTGCCCCTTTCTGGTGGGGCACAGCCCTCCCGGAACCCCTGAAAGAGCAGGCAGGGGAGGTGTGACGGGATGCCCTGGGTGCGCCTTGACGCCTCTGCTCTGAGAGGAACTCAGGTCCCTCCTCCCGGGTGCTGCGTCCTGCCCCAGTTCCCAGCAGGGCAGAGGTGCAGGAGGGGGTGTGGGAGAGGGGACTGTGGGAATCCACCATCCCTGGCACTGCACTGCCCCCACCATGCCCCTTCTTCTCCCGGGGCCTTGGTCCCTCCATCCCAGGAGGTAAGATTGATGAGTTCTAAACTTTGCTATTGTCCCGACCTACAGCACAAACTGAATTCTAGCTCTTTGGATCTTGGACAAAACCTGGGGTGGGCGTGGGGGGTTCCATTTCAGACAGGGCTGAAGAGTCAAATATGCACCCTGTCCCTCCAGGGAGCTTCTATGGGGGAGGGGTGGTAAAGTCTCCTCCCAGCCAGCCAAGCAGAGCAGAACAAGGAGGGTTAGGGTCTGCGGTGGAGAGAAGGGACTTGCTCACAAAACCTGGGGTGAAAGGTCAGAGATATGCATGGTCCCGGCCTGGGGAGTGGGTGGAAGGTGGGTTTAGGGTAGGAGAAAGAGGAAGGCTGGTACTCCCCTACCCCAGCTCTCCAGACTGGCACCTTGAGAAGTTTGGGGTGCTCTGGGAGAAGGCTGTGTGTGTGTGTGTGTGTGCGCGTGCATGCCAGTGTCTGGGAACTGGGAATGAAAGAAGAGTCTGTGCTCTGGGAATCCCAGTCCAGTTCGAGGCAGGCCCACGGAGCCCCAGGCAGCTTCACGGGAGTGGTGGGGGTTGGAAAAGGGCTGTAAAGACAGGCCAGGGCTTTAACCCCTTGACTGTGATCAACTGTGCTGAATTTTTGTGGGTTTTCGCTCACAGGTACATCCACGCACAGAAGAATTCTAGAGATGT